>VXBU01013514.1:716361-840817 GCA_013400315.1 Bombycilla garrulus
CGCTGCCTCGGTTCTGCTCCGCTCCGGGATTTTATGCACCTGTCCGGGCTCCTGCTCGCCCTGGAGAAGGAAGAGAAGGGAGCTGCCCCGGCCATGTGCTCGGTAAGCGAGGCCGGCAGCACGGACTCCTTGGTGACCCGTTTCAGGCAGGTGGAGGAGACGCTGGAGAAGCTGCACCGGGAAAACAGGAGCTTGAAGAATAAAGTGCCTCGGTACAACGCGCTCTGCACCTTGTACCACGAGTCCGCGCAGCAGCAAAAGCACCTCCAGCTGCAGCTGGCGGCCAAGGAGGCGACCATCCAGGAGCTGCGGGGCAGCCTGGCCCGGCTGCGGCAGCCCCCGGCGCCGGGCGGGGAGGCGGCGGGCGCGGAGCCGGCGCGCTCGCTGGTGGAGAGCCTGCTGGAGCAGCTGGAGCAGACCCGGGAGCAGCTCAGGGACAGCGAGCGGCTCTCGGCGCGCAGGGTGGAGGCATTGAGCCAGGTAAAGCCGCGGGTGCGCACGGAGCGGCGCAGCGCTGCTGCGGGGCGGGGATGCGGGCGTTCTGCCCCATTCTGCCCCCCGAGCGCTCGCTGGGGCCGGGAGTTCTGCCCGGTTCTGCCCCGTTCTGGTCCCCGAGCGCTCGCTGGGGCCGGGAGTTCTGCCCCGTTCTGCCCGGTTCTGCCCCCGAGCGCTCGCTGGGGGCGGGGATCAGCCGCGGGCGCGCAGCCCCCGGCGCTCACAGCGGGGCGAGGGTTCGAGCCCCTTCGAGCGATGCCCGCTCCATCCCTTTGGGTGCCCAAAACAACTCGTTCGTGTCCGAAGGTAGCGCCCCCTGCGTGCGCTTCAAAAAGGCAAACCATAAAATCCTAAACCAGAAGTTTAGCAGGGCACTATAGATCTTAATGCAACCTTTTTTTTTTTCTTTTTTTTTTCTTGTAAGGAGAAAGAAAAACAGTAAAAAACCCCTTGACTTTATCAGATGCAACAATTTTGTTCTCAAAGATAATCAGCTGAGGCCATGACTTTTTCTATTAAAATGTTTTGTTTAAAGGGCTCTTAAATTTTTTTTTTTCTATTGACAGTGAGGTAGCACATTAATATTTGAAGAAGTAGCTTACAAGTCTGGATTGTGTGGAGATAGAGTAGGGAAATCAGTATTTTTCTTGACAGAAAAGAACCTGAAAACTGTATTCCTTCCCATCCAGCACAAGTGCTGTTTTCATTACTGTCATTAAGACTTTCCCAGGTTCGATCTGAAATTCTCAAAGATTTTTAAAGCATTTATTTCTAGATGAAGCTGCATGAAGTAATTTCCAAACTGAGCAGCAGTGCTTAAAACTGAAACAAGTGTTTTTGTCATAAGTAATCTCTTGACCTAATGCTTATACAAAACATTTTCCATATATGACATACATTTTAAAAAGTTCATGTTTGGAAATTTGTTAGAGAAGATGACCTCACTGACACTTTGCAGACAGACAGCAAACCTATGGTAATCTAAACATACTTGAAAGGTTGGTGCTGAATATCTTTAAAGGGGAAGTCTAGCATTCAGCATGACGCTAAAGAATTTAAATGTCAGTAATAAGAACAAGTGCTGTTTATCTATGTCAGTATTAATATTTATTTTTTGAAAGAATAAAATGCTATGCCCAATCAGAATGCTGAAATAATTGGTACTAAATAATAATCAAATTTAAGACATTTTTATGAAACCAGAGGGCAGTGTGCTGGCAAAGAGTGATCCCAATAGTTTACAGCTCTATTAGCACTCCTGAGAACTGGAATGATAGAGCTGGGATTGCAGCTGTCTCATGGTCTGTCCTGGCCTCCAGAGATCCTCAATTCTGAGGAGCAGGGCTGCAGAGGCTTCTGCTACTGCATCTGCTACTTCTTGAGGGCGTGTAAAAACCAGCTTGTTTGTTTACAAAGTCAGGACTGGTGCCTTTCAGGTGCATGGAACTACAGGTGGTTTGCACCAGTCACCAAGCAAACCTCTTCCTTCTCAAAAGCCCTGCAGAGATGTTAGTGCAGTGTGGATGATCCCACAGAGCTTCCAATAGGATAAGGAGATGCAGAAACAAGGTACACAGTTGTTTCCTAGGGGTGTGTCAGACCCCTCATGTACCTGGGAGTAAGCTGTGGCCAAACTAGAGCCACTGCTGCCACATGGATTTTATTTTCTGCTTGCCTGTCCTACCCTTACCATTCCCATCCTTTTCTAGGTGGGAAAGTTGCTCTGTGTGGCTACCTCTGCCTTGTCCTTGTGACAGTGCCAGGTGGTGAATACACTTCACTGGATTTGATAACTTTGCAGTTCCTTTTTTTTTCTTTTGAGGAAAATCTCTATTATCTGGTAGTTTAGTGTGCAGGACCTGTTAGTACTTTTCAGTCTCCACAGTTATTGATCTTATATTATTTTGTTTCTTGTTTTGGTTGCTGCTGTATAGTCATAAAATCTTCCTGATTTTTTTTGCTTGTTCCTCCATTCTACTGATTAGAAAGTGCTTGCATGGCTGCCTGAGCAGTTCTTGATTCATTGATCCAAGGTCTTGTGATCATACAGAAATGAAATGGATTTAGTTTACTTTTTAAGTACTTTTCAATTTGTACAGGAGCAATAAGGAATTACTGCAATATTGAAGTCAATCTTAGATATATTTTGGCTTTTGAGTTTATTATGCTTTTAAATAACTTCCCCTCCCCTCTCTGTTTAGGAAGTGCAGAAGTTGAATCAGCAGCTGGAGGAGAAAAATGGAGAGATACAGCAGATGATAAATCAGCCTCCATATGAAAAGGAGAGAGAAATCTTACGACTGCAGAAGACTTTGGCAGAGAAGGAGAAGGCTCAGGCCACCAGTAATGTTTTGTGCCGTTCACTCACTGATGAAACTCACCAACTTCAACGCAAATTAGCATCCACAGCAGAAATGTGTCAACATCTGGCAAAATGTCTAGAAGAGAAGAAAAGAAAAGAGAAGGGGAATTCAGATGACCAGATAGCTACAGAAAGATCTAATCAGGTATTCTTATAGCTACTCTGTGTGTCTTTAAAGTCTTATTAGCTTCTGAGATGCTAATTACAATATGAGAGTTGTAATTGGGGAACGGTGAGAAACAGCCCTTTAAATAATTCCATGTAGGGTGTTAAGACTGCCATGGCAATGGTAAATAATTCTGCGTATCTGAAATTCAGGATGGAAGCAGTTGTCTACCACTTAAACTTTGGCCATCTTATCCTCAGAGGCTTCTTTGGAGAGAAGAACTTGAGGTTTTGTTCAATCTCAGCAATTCCATGATTACAGTTCTTCCCTCAATACACAGGAGACAGTACCTATCTTATACCACCCCTGCTTTTGTGCAGCACTAGATGGTGCTGTGATTTTGAAGCTGATCTCTCCTGATTACTTGTTTAAGTATCAAAATCACAAAACAAAGGAGAGATATTTCAAAGTAGTATTTATATTAAGAACTGTGTAACACATGGTCTCGGATCAGGATTTGGCTTTGCACACGTAGTACAGACCTACAGAAAGTTGGTTAGGGGAATATGAGTCAAGGAGTCTTACCTTTTTTTTTGCTCTGGGATTCCCCCTAGCCTCTGAGTGCCATACTTCTGTTCAGGAGGGACATAAAAAAAAAAAAGCTTCATAATAGGGCAGTGCCAGAAATGCTACTCTAGGGCACAAAGGAACACCTGGATTTTGGTGTACTTTGCTAAGGCTGTTGAGGCTTCAGTTAAAGTTCTCAGCATGGGGTAAAGGTAGATCATTGTACTGGTGTTTCAGAAGTCCTGGTGGCTGAGAGTCATTAGGTAATTCATTAAAACACCATAAGGAAATAACAGCAGTGCTGCCTGTAGTAACAGATCAGAGCACTGAGTAGGGTGCTACAGACAGTTCTGATGAAAAAGAGCAATTCTGACTTATGCTCTTACTGCTACACCGTGGTAATGCTGTTTTTCACATGACTACTCATCTGTGCTGTTGTGATGAACTCTCTACATTCTGACGTCTGCTTTGTCGAACATCCCAGAAGTGTTTCCAAAGAAAACTTACATTAAAGTTACTTGTAAAAAATAGGGATTGAGTGGATAGAAGAAAAAAGGATTTCTTAAGGGTCTTGAAGAATTTGGCATTATCACATTTAATGTGTAATTGATAGACAGGAAACTTGATTGACTTTGATATATGCAATAAGAAGCTAACCTTATACAGTGGGGACTTCCCTGTTGAAGAGGAGAAATTTCAGATGCCATTACTAGCTGATTCTAGGGAATTTTGCACAAAAGTGTTCTATATTACTCATGTACACCGGGGTTTTTTTAAGCAGATGTCACATCTGTAAAAAAGAGGTATCATTTTAGTCAATTATTTAGCAAGAGGGTTTTTTCCCCTCAGTAATTTCTTCCTAGCACTGGCCAAAATTGACAGTAATAACAAAGCAAGATGAAGGCATATCTAGGCCTTTGTCATGCATTCTCCTACTCCAGACAAGGAGTTTGTGTAAACTCTTAAACTCTGTTGTGATAAGGTCTATTTAATAGCAGTACCAAGGTTGTAAAAACCTAGATATATGTCATTACACATCACAAAAAAAAAAAAAGAAAAATTACTTCCAGTTAAGAGCACAGCCAAGCACTATCCGAGATTGTTATGTTAAAGCAACACTTAACTTTATCTGAAAATTTCAGCTTTTAGACAATGAAACTTCACTTCAAGCACTTATCTGCAACCTACAAGAGGAAAACAGGATGTTAAAACAAAAAGTAGCTCACGTGAGTACTTTCATTTTGTTACAGATTAATGTTTAAGTATTTTGTATTAGAGTAAATTTGGAATAGATAAGGTTTGGTTAATCTAATTTCATGGCAGTTTAAAGCAATACAGATTTTTTTTCTTAGTCCTTTCAACATGGCACATAGTTTTTGTTCCCTTAGCTAAGAACAACTTACTACACAGTTTTTAACGTACTGGGTTTTTGTTGTTAAAAATACAGTGCAGTAAAAAATTTTCATGTTCCTTCCATGGATCAGTGTTCCACCCCAGAAGAACAGCACTTGGCCCAGGGTGAAGACCAACCTCTCCCTTTCCACATTATTTAATGCTGTCCCTTCTGACTGGGAGATGGGAAGGCTGCCCATGAAGAGTCTGCAAAATCACCTCCTCCCCTCCTGTACAGTGACTTACCCACCCTCAGCATGTGTCATTATCCCCTAGAGAATTTTGGTCCTGCACATATAGACAGCCTATGAAGGCTTGGAAGTTTGTGTCTTGCTGTTCTTCATGCGTCTCCCGGCTAAATTTCAGGTGGAAGATTTAAATGCAAAATGGCAGAAGTACGACGCGAGCAGGGATGAGTACGTGAAGAGGCTGCACTTGCAGCTGAAAGAGATGAAGTCACAGCTGGAGCAGCACCACAGTGGAGCTCCAGCACAAAGGAATTCTGACCTGATGCACAAGGAGATATTCCGGTTAAACAAACTACTGGAAGAAAAAATGAATGAGTGCATAAAAACCAAGAAAGAACTAGAAGACGTGAGGAAAGCTCGTGAAGGAGATAATGAGCGCATACAAATGCTGGAGCAACAGGTCATTACGTTTCTTTTTTCTAGAGATGGGAATTCTTAGTTTCTTCCCAGACCACTGAAGTCCAAAGGAGAAAAAGTGATTTATGTTTTGGACATTTGCCTGTCTGGGCACATTTGGCTAAATAGATAATTAAAACCACAGATTTAAAGGAAACTCACTACTTAAAGAACCCATGCAGTTCTGTTGGCCTTAATACAGAACATGAAAGATCGGTAAAAGAAATACAAACATCTTTGAAACACAGATATGATAGAGAAGATAATACTGAGATTCTGGGAATAAGTAACAAAGGAATCATAGTCTCAGATTTTCAATCTAACCTGCCATTGGTCTAATTTATAAAATAACGACATAATAATTCTATTTCAGGTCCTGGTTTATAAAGACGATTTCACATCTGAGAGATCAGACAGAGAACGAGCACAGAGTAAAATACAAGAACTTCAGGCAGAAGTTGCATGTCTGCAACACCAGCTAGCAAGAAGGCAGGTAAGAAAGCAGCATACTTCTTTTTTAATTTAAGCATGTCAACAGGCTTTGGGATCAAAATATACTTCTAAAGATAGATTATAAAAATAACTTAGTATCTCTAAAACAGTTTCAGCTCAGTGCAGCCATCAAAAACTTAGATTGTTTCACAGTCAGTTCTGGTGGAGATGCTTCCTAACTCAGATGTAATACCCCTTTCCACTCCCTTTTTCTTCTACTTTTGGATCCGCATAGGAAGGGTGAACTCTTAGAAGGCAGAGGACAGCCATGACTCTTGGCATCTTTAAAGTAACACACTGGCTGTGTTCTGTGTTTTCTACAAACCTTCTTACAACAATATTAATAACACTGCAAAAACTGATTAATAATTTATTTACAAGTCCTCAGATAAATATTTGAGTGGCCTTTCAGATACAGGTGACAAAATAACACCCATTAAAGAATACATTTTTACTGCGTCTTTTTCAAGAGCTCTTCTTTCTCTTTCTAGGACTCAAGAGACACAAGTAGTCATTTCAGAGTTCACGCTGGTAACCAAAATCATTTGTACGTTCAGACGAATGTCGAACATCTACGAGGCAACAGCCCAGGCCAGACAGGCACGAGGAGAACAAACTCACAGTCTGAACAGGCTCCTCCTCCTGGGGACAATGGGAACTTGGGATCTGAAGGAAGGGCACAGGGTGAACTCAGGTGCCCTCATTGCATGAGGTTTTTCAGCGATGAACTCAGTGATGAATTCCTCAAGCATGTTGCTGAATGTTGTCAGTGACCACAGGATGTGGTCAATCACTACTTTTATAGACATAAAACTTGCTCCATACATATCTCCTACAGTCCGTTTTTTTTTTAATTCAAATGGAGAGCTCTGGGGAATTAGGAGGATGAACAATATCTACCTCTTGCTTGACTTTGCCTTCTCTTGGACTGTGTGAAAGGCTTCAAGAGAAAGTGGAGTGTTTTTCTGAAGAATTATTTTTGACAGCTACAAGGAAGGCAAGTGTAATGCAGATTCTACTACAAACTAAACTGAAACCTACGGTGGTAGTTCAGCTTCAGGTGCAGCTTGACTTTATTTGGGTCTAATTCTCTACTGCAGTCTGATGGCTTGTGAAAAATATTACTGAACTTGAAATTTTCCTCCTCTTCCAAAAAATGCAGGCCTATGAACTGGAAGGACTATTTTGGCAGAAGATAAAGCACAGAAAGATTTTTCCTATCTGGATTAAAAGCGAAAGTATTTTTATGACTCTTGAGGCTCAACTTTCAGACATCTCATCTGAAAATCCTTCTGTTTAACCCAAATCAAAAGAAAACATAAAAGGGCTGGTTATTGACTAAAACTAGCCTGCCTTTTTTGCACAGAAACAAGGTACAGGGATATTTATATTGTCTGTGCCATAAGTATCTATCTTACAGATTTGTAAATGTATATTTGTGTAATTATTGACTGTATTTCTATTTGACCTAAGGATTATTTTTATAATAAAAGTGATTGTGCATTTGCTTTACTACATCAGTAAAGGGGGTCAAAAAAATCTCTTTTGGTGTGTTTAAATGTGATATAGTAACTATACCAAGGGCTAATTAAATGTCATGGTTTCAGATATGAGTTATTTCATTACTTTAGTGATAACCAGCTTCTCAGACTATTTTCAAATGTGTTGAAAAAAGATCACTCCTCACCTCTGAGCAGAAGATTGACATTTCAGAGGCACAGGAACACATTTAACCCCTACCCTGCCACACGCATCTGACTATGTCAATGCTAACTTAAATTTCTTCTTATCCTGTCTGCACTGGAGACAGCTTCCAGAAATAGCAATGGACTGTTTTGAGAGGGAGTATCAGCAATTAAAGTGTACAAATATAAGAGTGCCATAGGTTTTTGCAGCCTTGGCTCCAGGTGTTTCTCTGGGTCAGAGAAAATTTAAGGATGGGATCGAAAATAAAGGCCTAGTGCAACCATGACACTTCATAATTAAAGAAAATTTACTTTGTGTAACAACACTCCTGTCTTCTGCTTTGCTTCATTCCCTGTTCTACACTTCAAGAGGAATGTGGATATTTTTCTGGATATTTCCTTTTCAGGATCCTGTTGTAGCCCCAAAGGAAGATGATGGTTTATGCCACTCTTATCTTTAGATGGGATATTACCAAAAGCAATGCCTGGGCCATTGCATGCAGAAATGGTTTCTATTAATCTAATCTACAATGAGTGCAATCCTATGATTCACTACTAGCTTGTTCTTCCCAACACACCATGCACAAACATACAGAAAGTTTTATTTGCTTTTTTCTTTAGTGACCATTTTTTACATTGCCTTTTAAGGTCTTAGAGATCAGATTCAGCCAGAGAATATAAACTGAAACATGAGAAACATGATTAAACTTCCTGTGGCCTAAGCTATTCTTACTTTTTTGACTGTTCTCATCAGACAAGCCTGGTTTACAGGTTCAGTGTACATCAATATGATAATGCCAGTGACTGACACACCAAAACAGGGATTGATTTTTGTACTGATTCACATCAGAAGACACTTCAGAAAACAAACACAAGAGTAAAGTAAGTTAGGTCTTGGCAGTACCTTTTTTTTTAGTTTAATTAAGACGATGACTGCTTTAATATATATCAGAAGCTGAAGTCTGCTATAGGTTTCCATTTACGTTAATCCCTGTGGGTATATTTGGATAGGCTGACCAACAATAAGAAATAATAATTTCTAATAAGAAATAGATACAGGAACTAGATAGAAGAATATGCAATACACAAAAATTAATAGTGCCTATTCTTGTAGATTTAAATTCTCTGAATTAATCCCTAGTCAACACAGAGATTAGTTTCACACTAATCCTGGGAAAGGAGAGCACTCCAGTGGTGGGAAATTTGATATACCTCCAGCAAGGACAACACTGGGCCAACAGGCAAAAACAGGTGAAGTTACAGATCAAGCACAGATTACAGCTACCACATAAGGCAATAAGTGCAATAAATGAGGACTGGCATTTGATTACCTGTGGCATAAATCTAGGACAGACCTGCTGGTTTTCTGTAAAAAAATGCCTCTCTTCAGAGCGGTTTGACTTTACCTCTACTGAGGTTTTGGTTTTTTGGGTTTTTTTTTTTACTCAGCTGGTAAAAAGCACTACTGTTTCTTGTTCTGGCTTAACCAAGAGATGCTACACTATGAAGAACTACCACTGTCTTACATGCAAATGTTTGTTTCAGATGATGGGCCATAAGTTATTGCTCCTAAGAACAGTTGTCTGTTATGCAGTGCTTTGACTTTTACACCAAATTTGCTGCTTTACCTGCCCCTCCTCACCAGGCAAAGCATACACACCAAGGCATCCCCAGCAACTGCCACCACTCCCTACCTTCACAAATCACATTTCTCAGCCTGTAAACCAGAATGCATAAAACCTGTCAGCTCCACTATCCCAACACTGAAGTGAAAGTGGCTGTGAGTTTCCAGCATTTTTGAACCCTTTAAATGAAAAATACTCCCTCTGGCCTCTCACTGGTGCTCTCTTCTTGTTGGATGGTTGTCCGAACAGTGTCTTGCTTGGTTGAATAGCAACAACAAGCCAGCACCTTTCCTAAAAGAAAGCAATAAAAGCATAATGAGTAAGAAAGTAACTGCATGCAGTGAAAGGAACTTCAGTAGCATAAACTTTGTGAACTTTCATTATCCATTTGTACTACACTTGTTCACTGAAACACACATGATCTGTAAAACTGCAGAAAGACATCCTCGCACAAGAGACTCTTGAGATCATACAGAAAAACTCAGTTCCTTATTTGCTGTATTGGTAACAAAAGGCATCCAAGAGAAATGAACTCTGTTTTCAGGCAAAATTAATGCCTGTTTAGGCTTCTGTAGATCTCTCATTCAGGCAAGCGCTGCCTGTACTGCAGTGAGATGCTGATACAAGACTGAAGGCAGACAGAGACACTGCGGTTCTGTAGAGGCTGAGAGCAGGCAGGATAACTGCCTCTTCTGGGACTTGTAGGAATGTGTTTTAACATATTAAAAGCTGCCAAGATGGATTTCTCCAATTACCTTCATGATTAGTCCCTTCTCCTAAATTTCTCCTTCACCAAATGACTGTTCCTCAGTTTTGCTCTCCAAACCAATCTGAGTCCAGGCCCAGGGCAACTCAGCTCCTGAGGATCTGTCTCACTTCACCAGCAATGATACTTTCAGACTGTATCATCTCCAGCTGCTGTCAAGCTTCTCATTTCTCCTGGACCTAATTATAATGTACTTTGCTTGAGATTTTAAAGTAAGGCTGTTTACTAATAACCACGCTGGTTGCCATGCAGAAGTGGGCCCTTGGCACACAATCACAACAGCAGCTGTAGGCAACACTGACTCACTGCATCTTAGAAAATACAAATGCAAGGAACCTCAGAAGCTGGACCCTATCCCAAAAGCCCCAAGGGAGAAAAGATCAACAATAATGCTCTTTTCCTGTAGCATGGGCAGTACAGAGCCTAAAAGGTTTCTCAAATAACATGCAGCTTCTAAGTCAATGTCTGCTTCAGGCTTCAATGATTTAGGATATCACAGCTTTTATAATAAACTTTAAGTGTGATGCCTCAAGATAAAGTGCTCACTAATAATAAAACCAACTATAAGAATAAAATTTGTTCAAGAAGCAGATACCTATGCTCTATGCTTTTTTTTAAACTTCCATTTCCTGTGGCTTTGCTGCATGTGTATATATAAAAAGCAAGGGAAATTCCAAACAAGATGCCACACCATTATACTCAGAACAGCAGTGCTTCTCATTCTAAAAAAGGGAAGTCTCAAATGCTTTTTCTACAAAATCTATGTGAATTCAAAGTATGCTGTAGTAATATTTCACAATACCATGCTCCAGTAGCTATCAGCTATCAGAGGGTATTTCAGCTAAAAAATCTCAAGTGTAAGAAATGCTTTTGAAGCACTAGGTCAGCCCAGTAGGACCTCAGCAGAGCAATGGCAATAAGGCTAAGCACTCCTGGATTCTTACCTGATGTCTTAAATTCTTCTCTGAGGGCAGAGCACAAGCCCAGCACTCTCTCTGAAGCATTCCCTGAAGAAGCCTCTCCTGGGGGTCAGGGCTCCAGCAAGGTCAGCTGGGGATTTACAGGGCGCTGCAGGAACTGCTTACACAGGAGCTCCTAGGAGCACCAACCATCCCAAGTGGCACAGGACTCGTGTCTCCACTCCCACTGCTGCTCAGTGCATTATTCCCCTTTCTCCTCAGTCCAGTTTTTACCCCTCCTCTTACACTTGCTGGTAAGAAGCTGCTGGTGCAGGAACACTCCCCAGTATGTGAAGGGTGTATGTTGTCAACAGGGGCCAAGAGCCTCCCTCAGGAGCTTGAGGTATTTCCATGGCACATGGGGCTCTAGTGTGGAGAACACCAAATCAGATGGGGAGTTGAGAGACAGCTGATTTCAAATGAGTGTTTTTGTGCCTTCTAGAAGCGTGTACTTAACCCCACTCACTACCTCACCACCCTTCCCCAGACCAAGCCCTTCCAGCTCATCTTCTGGAGACCTGGCTGATGGCTGGGCCGAGCAAGGCAGCTGGCTGCTTGTGCTGACCCCCACCTCCTCAGGGTCACAGGAACTCACCTTGCCTGAGCTTTCACCCTCTCACTTCTGGAGTAGGAGGGAGGAAAGAGCAGTGGGACCCTCCTTTCCCATTCTGCACTCATCAATTCTTTGTCAAATCTGTTTTATTTTATATTAAAAGCACATTTATTTTCTTTTTACTCATTTTACTCATAGATAGATACCTTGGTTACACACAAATATCACAGGCCATGCACCAGGGGGGCACCAGGCAATCTGGTGTGTGCCCCACCAGCTCTTTGCCAGCACTGGAACACCCCCTGCCTTGCTTAACTTCTTGGTTCCTGCTGCAGCCAGGCTTCCTTCAGCCAGGTCCCCAAATTCCCCTGCACAGCCCACAATGGCACATCTGAACAGAACAGTGATGTTTTTCAGCTCCACAGCAGTCTGGAGCAGGGCAGTATCCAGTTGCCTTCTCTGCTGAGACAAGGTCCTACACTATGGGAACAGTGCCTTGATGGCGCTGAGGGCAAGCTGATGAGCTGTCACCTCCCTCCAGCTGTGCCCCCACAGCCCTCCCTGGGCCGTGCCAGCTGCAATTTCAACCAACCAGCCACCTGCACCCACCACCTGGGCCCCAGGCTGGGGGGAGAGCCACAGGCACACAGACCAGCTCTGGGAGCAGCCCTGCTGTGGCTGGTCCCACTCACAAAACCCTGTTTGTGTCCTGCCCAGTGCAAAGCAGGAAAGAGGTCTCAGACCATGCTACAACAGGGCAGGGTCTCCATCTCTTTTAGGACCCACAGAGTCTAACTGACTAATTGAGCCCAGCTGACACAACAGGGAAAACTAGCAAAGAAAGGAGCTCAGACACCCAAAGGAGAATCAGCTCTCATTCTGTCACTACCAGATCTCAAGGAGATTCAGACCTCCAGAGAGGCACGCAAAGGTCCACAGACATTTGAGGAAAAAAACATCACCTACCAAGAGAAAGTGGGACCTGGTGGGATGTGAAGTGACTCATGCACACACAGCTGAGCACAGTCTAATAGAGCATCCTACTCCTCTTTCCCACCACCTGAGCTTGCCCTCAGTGATGCAGATCTAATTTAGTGATTCTCAGCCCCTCTTCTGACCTGAGGTGAGCACCTGCTCCACCTTCTGCAAAGCCTGTTTTTACCTCCTCAGGTGGAAGGACAGAGCTTGTGTCCCTCCCAATGACAGCAGGCAGATGGGAAACAGACATCTCTAGAGAAAAAGGGATCTTCCTTTGATCCTGGCTGCTATTATAAGGGGTGTCTCTATCCTACAGTTTCTCTCCTGAGCAGTCCACTTAATTATGAGAGCCCACTTCTGCCCTATTCCAATCCCAGTCAAACACAAAAATGGCTCTTGGGGTATTCACCATCAGTTCAATGTCACCCAGAGCCTGTGACACTGGCCAGCCCAGCTGAGTGCCTCTAATCAACGAGCTTGACCCCAAAAGCACCATGCAATTGCTCTTCTTGCTTCTTCAAGTACCTTTTCTATGGAAGTGATGAGTGGTCACTGAAAAGCATTTCAGCTCCAGCAGTACCATCATTGCTTTCCCCTGTGGCACCTGGAAGGTTTTACACCTTTTCAGGACCAGACTTCTTGCAAGAGAGACACTCCAAAGTAAAGAGGGCACAGGTGGGGCCTGGTGGTCTGCATGGCCCAAGGAGGAGTGGTGTCTGACAGCCCAGGAGGTTCCTGCAATGTGCAAGCCAGGAATGGAGAGGATGGCTTTGGAGCACTTACCACTGAGCAGAGAGGGTCTGGAAAGGGGAACAAGGCGGAATTTGTTTTACAGAAACACCAAGGCAAAGATATGGAGTAGAGCAGGGTGTTCTAGAGAATAAAGTCTGTGGCTGAGACCAGGAACCAATGTGGGGGTGCAGGCAGGCTTTCCCCTCCCACACAAGATCCATCCTTTGATAACCAGGTACGGAATCCCCTAAACTCTCAGCATAGTGACAGCTCCTGGGGACAGTGGAAAAAGTTGATGAGCACAACTACCTTGTCAGCCAAAGAATGAGGGACAGCTTATTTTGTGAACTGTTTTTAGGCTTTGTTTTGTTGCACCTACACACATCAGTTGCATGGCACCACGCCCCCTCCTTCAAAATGTCAGAGTCTTCATCTCCTAACAATAACCACTGAGGGGGAAAATACTGTGTGCTGGCCAGGGTAACTCCTTTGCAGTGGGGACTGCACTGGTCCGGCCTTTCTCCTCAACTCAGGTTGCACCCACCTTGTCCTAAGTTTCCTCCTGGTGGTATCTCCTTTGATAGACAGCGGACAAATATTAATTTTTACCTCTGTGGTTTCCAGGTGACTCTCAGGGAAAGTTTACTGGAGCTTTAATCTTCCTGAAATGGCAGCAAGACTGAATAACCACTTCCTCTTAGCACAGCTGAGGAACTTGAAACGTGCGCAGCTGTTGCAAAAGGGTGTGAGGACACTATCCCTCGTACTCTCCCGCCTGCACCAATGTCACTTGTTACACACACTGGGCAGCAACAAGGTTGAGAAACACTTGAGCAGTAAAAGCCACTCCGACAGCCTGGAAAGGCAGGCAAGTGCTACATTTTACTCTTCCCTGCAGTCAGCCTTTGCATCCCCAGCAGCCGCAAACAACCTCGACTGGGCAGTCACCATAATCCATACCTGAACCTCTTTCATAGCCTGGGCAACGAATGATTTTGAGCCAAGCCCCAGAAGGATGCCTGCACTATAGGTACTCACAAATATTTCTGTTTCACTGCAATGCAAATACAAGCTGCAAGAACAGCCAATATCTTGCAACACAAGTTCTCAAAACTGATCTCTTAGGTTGCTTCTGTAACCAGAGGGGCACATAATGTTCTCAGCATCCACTGAAAAGGACGCCAATGCCTACAATAAGAAGCCAGACTTGTGCAACTCTTCACCAGTTCTGAATCTGTGGGCAGCTTTCTACAAGCTGGGGTTTATGATCTTAAAATAATTAATATTAAAATGGCTCGTATTGGACTGACTTTCAAAGTTCCAGTCTCCTCTATGCAACTTCCAACTTAAGGAAGACAGAGGGCTGTGACTTGTTTAAGTTCTCCTTGTCACTTGTTAAGTGACAACACAGGGGCAACCCTGAAGTGTTCCTAGAGATGGTGCACACACAAACCAGAATAAGCTTTGTGCAAAGAGTGCAACTGTTCTGATATCATTACAGTGAGCCAACCCTGTAATTTAATGGAAAAAGCCCTGAGCTGGATAAACTAAAAATCTCAGCCTCAGGTCACCTGTACAAACATTTTGTACTGCCACAGGCTACAGACTCCATTGAGGTTCTTCTTTCAACAGTTTTCCACATTATTGAACTGTTTATCCTTCCCCACTTCTATACCCAGTTCTCTTACCCAGTTTTTGTCAGGACCAGCAAGTTCCTCCACTTGCATTTTTTGGCAGCCACAGATTTAATGTGCCCAGGTTGAAAAGGCTGCTCTGGGGCTTCACGCACTGCTGTAGTTTAAAGCTGTGCCCACATTCAGAGACAGCATACTTAAATAATTACAGTGATGATGCAACTTTTAAAGTGTACCATATAAACAACAAAACACAAACCCCCACCACCTTTGAAAGCTATATTGACTAAAAATCCCAGCTATAGAACACAGACAGAGCAAGTCTCCAGTACACCCAGCCCCATCCTATCACTTGTTGTCCACTAACAGGACGTGGTTCAAAACATGCCTTACTCAATATATATCACATCATTAACACCTACTTCCAAGCAGGCATGGTTTGAATAGTGAAAGTTCAGCTACAAACGAGTTTAGGTAGTACCTGCAGTGGCAACACAACCCTCAAGTCACCAAGAAGCTGTTGAGGGCTTCAATGCACCAAACCAGCACAACCTGTAGCTACACAGTTGTTTATCCTGGTGCAATTACTCCAATTCCTGATGCAATGGCTCATGAATCAAGGTGTGTCTGATCTACACAAGAGGCTGACAGTGAAAGCAAGTCACAAATTCATACTCCAGGGTAAGCAGATCCTTCACATTTGGAAGCCAGAATCTCTTCCAAGTAACATCTGTGGACTACATGTTTGGAAAATACAACTTTGTGGAGTTTGGGATTTCCACTCCAGCTCAGCAAGTGGGAGATCAAAGAGGGAAAGGATAATATAAACACAACAAAAGGCTATGAAAGCTTATGGATTTGGAAGCCAACACTGACCATAAAAGAAGGGGCTTTTAGGAAATAAACAGCAGAAGCATCCATTAAATCAATAATGGAAAATTCTGCATGCATGCAAGAGTACTTCAGAGAAAAGGACAAGGGCATGGAGCCAGTACCTAAAGGAAACACAGAAAGAAACTTACTGGAACGTCTGAACAAAAACAACAGGTCTAGGCATGAATTATTTGCCTAAGCCAAATTTATGACTGTTGAAGTCAATGGAAAGTTTTCAAAATCCACAGGATAGCTGAGCTTGGGAAGAGGAAGGGCTGAAGATCATGTAGTTCAACATCCCCTACTCAAAGCAGGGTCAGCTAGAACAAGTTGCCTGTGGCCAGTTCAGGTTTTGACCACCTCAAGAATGAAGAGTCCACAACGTCTCTAGGCAACCTACTCCTGGTTCAATCACCCTCACAAGTAGGAAAGGTTTTCCCTGTGTTACAATGGAATTTTGCATTTCAACTTGTGCCCCCTTGCTCCCCTGTTTTTTCAGTGGACACCAGTGAGAAAAGTCTGGATCCATCTTCCATACTGCCCTTACATCAGGTATTTATACACATTTGGAAGCTCCCCTGAGTCTTCTCTTCTACAGGTTAGGCAGTTCCAGCTCTCACCTCTCCTTGTTTGATGGATGCTCCAAGGCCTGAACTATCCTGGTGGTCCTCTGCTGGACTGTCTCCATGTCTGTCTCACACTGAACCAGACTGCTCCGGAAGTGTCTCACTGGGCTGAGCAGAGGGGAAGGATTATCTCCCTCGACATGGAGGCAGTGCTCTGCCCAACAGCTGCCACCTTTAGTACAGGGACACACCGCTGGCTCATGTTCAACTTGCCTGCCAAGACTCCTGGCTTAACCTGAGCTTGAGCTATTTGGCGTTGGTCAAGGAAGGGAGAAATGAGTCTGTTTTTATCCTGTCCCCTCCTCCCTGACCCAAATCCTGAGATGGATTTGATGGATTTATTTATTAACTATGACATTCAAAGTACTCAAGATCTACATGTAAATAAATAACCCATGGAGGTACAGAGGAGACACTAAAACCTCAACTAAAACATTAGACAAAGACCCTTATCTCAGGAATCAGTGCTGAATAATCAGAAAAATGGCACACAGCATGGCTTTAAAACCAAGCACTTCTGGAAGTGTTTATAAGAAAGATGACACAAGTCCATTGTTGGAAGGGATGGCCACTGAAGAGGAAGGAAAGAAATTTTCCACTTAATTTTGGCAGACAATAGAAATTCCTCAATTGAAATGCACAGGCTTATTTTGAAAACTCAGCTAATAGACATAGAAAAAGAGAGAGCCTTGAAAACCTGGGAGGTCTAATGCAGGAACCCATTTTATAGCTAAGGGCCTCTAAATCACAGCAAGTTAAAATCCTAATAGAACAGTTTCACTATACATACATTATACTGTACGTCCTTCTGAAACTCACGTGTCCACATCACACTTAGGACCCTGATACTAAACTGAAAGATGAAAACAGAAGGAAGGACTTGGACTCTGAGAGAAAAGGACTGAACCCTGATAGAAATGCAGAGTTCCTGCTGTTCTTACCAAAGTCAGCTGTAACAGAGCAGAAAACACAACAAGCACAAGTGATAACAAGGGACCATGAATTTAAACTAGGGATTCATGAGATACATTAGGTTTTTCAAAGTAACTAGGCTGCTGCTAATCATCAAAAAAATTATAATAAAAATAACTGGTGGACAACAACAACAACAACAACTACTACTAAGATGTTTGGGAAGTAATGGATGAAACTCCACAAGCCCAGAAAGGACAAACATCTTAAAAATGACAACAAGCTAACTTCAATCTCCCCTCAAAGGAACATGATGACGATTTTTAGGTGCCCATCTGACAATAAGGAGGTGATTTAGTCTTGAAAAATTCCTGTTGGCTGCTACTCATGGTTGAACTGCTTGTTTCCTCCTTTTTCAGTGTAACAACAGCCCTGGTGAGCAGAAGAAAAACAGTCGATATCGTGAAATATAATGAGAGTTTCAGTGCCTTTTTCACATGACATTTGAGCAAGTAAACTCTGAAAAACACTGTCTTTAGGGGTGCAAAAACTGATGTGGAAGAATATACCAGCAAGGCGCCTCAAACATTGGTCCTGAACATAACAATGAGATATTTTCATTACTGCTTGGGGATGGGACAAACAAGATGTATTAAATACACATGCAGACCCCAAATGCAAATAAGGTGCCAGTGCATAGGTGAAAGAAATCAGAATGGCTTTGGCAACTGCATGGTTTGGAAAAACCTGGCAATTCAGCAAGTACAGACAAAAATTTACCTTGCTTGAGGACAATGAAGTGCACAAAGATGTGACAAGGAATCACTAATGGGCTAATTCCTCAGAAAGGATCAGAGGCTGGATTGAGGCACCGGCTGCTATGAATAAGCCAGACATGAAAGTGCAGAGAATAAAAAAGAGCTCTCAGCTGGATGTGAAGAAATCCCTCTGCTCCTCTTGGGGTTAACAAAACACAGCTGAAGTACTACACTGTGCTTTGAAAATTGTACATGAAGAAAAATTTGGGGTAATAATAATAATAATAATAACAACAACAACAACAACAACTACTACTAAGAACTACAGGATTTCAGCAAAATAGCATAAAAATATGACAGCAGAGCAGAAGATTGAGGGAAGTCTGGCTACATCATTGTAGGAGGAAACCATGTAGCCCACCTCTAGTGTTTTCAGTACAGCAAATATTTGTTTCCCTGACTACCCTGATTGGAAAACTCCATGCAGGGTTCAGTTGGTCCCTAAAAAATACCCTACCCCGTTTTCCTGCCACTGCGCTGTGTACTTCCCTCCTACAAGGAGCCTTTGCAGCCTGTGGAACCTGCTGCAGCTCTCTGTCAGCTGGCAGCCCTGCCCTGCTCTGTGGGAGCATCTCCAGGCCAAGCATGGGCATTCCCAGGATGGAGCAATCAGGCCACAGCTGCCTCCTGCCATCCTGCCCTCCCCAGACACAATGTGCATCACAATTTTTGCAACAAACCAAAGAGAAACGGCGCCATGAACCCCCCGCCACGGTGCTCACTACATTGCCTGCAAAGAATCTCCAAAATCCGTGTATATATATTAACAGGAGAGCGTGCATTTGATTAAATCATAAGCATTTGTGCATCTACATCTGGTGGTAGGGCAGGAACCCTTCCTGCTGCAGGGCAATGCTCTAAGAGGCTGCCCAGGGATGCCTTTTCCATTGCGTCCTGATGAAGATTTTCCAATACATACATGACGTACATGTCAGAAATCCTGACAGGGCCTCACACAGACTGTCTGGAAGGAAACCTGAAACTGACTCACCTGACCTGCAGATGAGCCCACTCTTAACCTTGACCTTCTGGTTCACACAGCCTCTCTATTTCTCTCTCTTATCTCCCCTGGTAGAATCAATGGTTCACCTGAGGTTGAGCTTCAATAAAAGCTTTTTGGTTCTGCTAAGTTAGCTTGCTCCAAAAACACCAGCTTTTCAAAACTCCCAGCTATCTCCAGGTGAGATACTTTCCCTTCTTTCAAACATCTCATCCTGATTTCATGGATTCATCAAATATTTCTATTTGGAAATCTCTTGGTTCCATGTTCTGTGAAGTGCATGTCTGAGAGCTGCATCACTTGTATTCATCCTCTAATCCAAGGACACAAGACAAACAAAAAAATTTGCATCCCCATTACACTACTCAGGACAAGAGAAATTATAAAAGCTATGATTCTTCCAGCTTCCTAAAGCCTTCAGCCACACAGATCCAAGTTGTGCTCTCATGAAACTGCACATTTAGAAGAAGCTGAAAGGCCTTTGCCAGCTCCTCAGTTCCTCTTTGTGCCCACCTCCTCCCTTCTCCACCCTTCCAGGCTTAACCTTTTGTTCTTGTTTTCTTGGCTCCTGCACAAGCCTTTCCACTAAGCATCACCACATTAGGGATGACTGAAATATGGGCTCCCATTGTTGGACTCAGTAATTGTGTCATTTGATCAGTTTATACCTTCCTGCTCCTTGACACAGTGGTAATGAGGTCACCTCAATATTTAATCTGGGCTGGGTTTTAATCAGCACCAGTGACTAATGTAAAACAATTGGAAAATGGAAAGAGAAAAGAAAAAGAGTACACTCCCTGTGCCACCCCTCTATCTGTAACAAAAAAAAAAGTCCCTGATCCCAGTAAACAAAGTTCCTGGATTTTTAATGCCTGGATCCAATTTCTCAGGCTCCACTTTCTAGATGTCAGGCTCACAGCAGCGGGCTTTAGTAAGAGTCTCATAGTGCTTAAAGCTTCTGCTGCTGCCTTGAAACACACCTGAGACTGGAGTTACTTAACATCCAAGAAGCTCCACTGCCAGTGACTGCTCAGCAGCTCCAGCAGAGCAGCAATGGGGTTTTGCCACCCACAGTGTGGGTGAAATGAGCCAGCACACAGCAGGATGCAGGCAGGTCTGCAGCAGCAGAATATGGGCCAGCTTTGGAGCTTCCCAGTAACCCCAGCCTGTCCAGCTTGGTGTTGCTAAAAAAGTGCCCAGCATTGCTGCAAACAAAAGACAGCAGAGAAAGGCAGTGAATTTATGGGCAAAAAGATGAGTGGAAGGGCTGACGTGGAAGAAAGGCCGACAAAGCAATCGTGGCAGGGCTGGTGAGAACAGCAGGTCTGGCTTTACCTCTCTGCAATGTCTCCCTGCCAGGTGGAGGTGGCTGTGGGAGCAGAGAACAGCCAGGACGCCACAGATACACTGCTACTGCCACCTCCCAGCTGAGGGGAGGTGCCTCTGGCTGCAGCCAGCTGCTCCAGCTTCAAAAGCAGAGGTATTACACATCCAAAACCAGGAGACATCTGCACAGGGCTGTCTCTTCTGATAGAAAAAAGAGAACACTTGCAAGGGCTGAAAAGGTAAATAAAAAGGGCTGGGAATCAAAACAAAAGGCAGAAAACCAAGGGGATTTTGTCTGATAGCAATGAGTTGAGTGTCAGGCAAAATCTTCTAGGAAAAGAATAAAAATCAAATGAAACAGAAGAATACAACAACGAATACATATTGCAGCCCAAATACAATATGACTTCACAGAGACACAGCAGAGGGGCTGGAAGGTAAGAAAGCCCAGCAGAAATGGAAGTTAAACACCCAATTAAAGTCTGATGTCATATTTGACATTATGTCAGGACAAGGGCTATAGAAAGATGGTATCTTTCACTAGACCAACTCATACCTTGGATAGAAGTCCACACTTAAGTCCAGAAATGGGCAATGGAGCTGGTGAAGGGTCTGGAGCACAAGCCTGATGAGGAGCAGCTGAGGGAGCTGGGAGCTTTCAGCCTGGTAAAGAGGAGGCTCACGGGCTTTTATCATTCTCTCAAAACTGCCTGAAAGGAGGCTGTAGCCAGGTAGGGTGACAGGGTCTTCTCCCAGGGAAACAAGAGGACAAGAGGACACAGCCTTAAGCTGCACCAGGGGAGCCTGAGGCTGGACATTAGGAGCAATTTCTTCATAGAAGGGGTGATTAGACATTGGAATGGGCTGCCCAGGGAGGTGATGGAGTCACATCACCTGGAGGTGTTTAAGGAAAGAATGGATGTGGCGCTCAGTGCCATGGTGCAGTTGACAAGGTGGTGTTAGGTCACAGGCTGTACTCCATCTCAGAGGTCTTTTCCTACCTACTTGACTCTGTGATTCTGTGAAAACAGCTATCCCTCCACTTCAGTTTGGTCTGAAATAGTATTTTATTCTTTGACACAGAATAAATGCAGCCTGTGCCATCTCCATGGGACAAGACAATTGACTTTACTTATGGTAAGGCTGAAAAAATACTTAAATTTTCCTTCCAATTCTGCCAAAAAAGAAAAAGAACCACTGTTTCAGAGTAAGATTAGTGCTTCAGAACACCTTATTTTAAAAAGTTAATTAAAAGCTTCAACAATAGCACTGCAGTAATTTTCTTACATCATCTTCAAGAGGCTTCCTGAACAGCTACATTTCTGTGCATACATGTGGACTTTCCATTTCACTAGAAAAGTGACCTGGTGACCAAAGTTTACACAGGATCAATGATACCAGCACATATCATTGACATTTAAAGCTTCTTTTTGTTTCCACCTTCCCTCAAACCCCAAAGCAGTTCAAACTAGCAAAGCCAATAATGAAATTCCTCAGTTGCTGCAAAAATCACAGCATTTTCCATCCCTTAAGTGTAATTTTGGGAAGACTTTCGAAATTGAATTCCATGCATGCAAAACAGATTGGACTGTCAGGATCAGTTTCCTGTTTTGGAAAGAAGCTCCTCTTCTTAGAAGAAAAAAATTATTTGCTTTTGCAATACTGGGAATTATTGATATTCTGAAGCAGAGTTTGGGTGTTTTCCTTTGGAATCAGAAAAGAAACAAAACAAATTTTCAGGGAAAATTTTCGTTTCTGTTTCTTGAGTTGTGTCATTTGGGAGGGGAGAGAGGGAAGGAAGAAAAAAAGTCATGGAACTTGGAGAGGACCAGTATAATAACAACAATATAAATCATCCTCTCCCTCTCTGGCAAGTCAGCTTCTGTAAAAATCACAGTCCTTGTCTTAACTGATATGGATTGGCACACCACTCCAAACACAGTCTGAGCTGGTGCTTACAGGCAGAGTATCTCTTATGAGTCATTCAGGAAACATTAAGTTCTGGATCCAGGTTAGCTTTAAGCTCCCTGACAAACCAGGGCAGGGATCAGGTGCCACGACAAGGACAAAAAGCAGCTGGGAATTGGAAAGAGAAACCAAGACACTGTGCTAACTTATAAATCCATATCTCATCACCACTGTAAAGCTTGGATTGCCTTCTAATAAATTACAGAAAGACAACCTACAAAATACATCAGAAGGAACCAAATAGATACAGAAAGGCTTTAATCTAAGGAAAGATTAAATAAACACTAACTTCTTAAGTAGGAAGAAAAATGACTGATGGGTGAAGTTTATCAAATCAGGAGTGAACAATGTGGTGAAGGGAAGATTAGTACATGCTGCTTTTCATAACGCAGGGATTCAGTATCAAGTGAAAAGAAATCCCCAAACAAACCCAATGCAAAAGGTCATTTCATAACAAAAGGTATAATCAGACTTGGGAACTCACTGCTATGGGGCGTTTTGGATGGCGAAAGGATAAATGGATTAAAAAATTATCTGATTAATTGAAGGAAGAAAGGTCTATGTGCTTTTAGACACAAGTGTGAATGCATCAGGAAGTCAGGATCAGGCTCAGGAAGTCCTTAAATGACTAACTGATGGAAGTCAACAGGGAATCTGCAGGGAAATAAAATTAGAAAAAGAACAAATACACACTCATCAGTATATTATTTATTACTGCCTTCTGTCAGAAGCTGCTCCTAGATTCTTTATCAGTTTTCATATTCTGGCACACACAGAAACGGAACAAACCTTTGTACCTGTTCTTGTTCTGGGAGATTTCTACAGCAATTCTGTCTTGGCCTGGGAGTTTGTGTATTTGATTTTAGTCCTGTTCACTCTAGCTGTAGCTGGGAAACACACATGAGAGATAAGAAACCAGACTTGTAGATAACACATTCATTTTCACGACTGTAAATCATCATGGTACTCATGCAACACCACTACAGCCCAGCTACGTGAAGGACACTCTGAAATTACAAGGTGTCCAATATTGTGTAATGTTCTTCTGGATGCAGAGGTCCCTTTACTGAATTTATTTCCGTAAAGCACACCAAAAGGTCCAATCCAACTGAAAGGACAGACATCCCTATGGTACAAAGCAAGTAGAAATAGCTGGTTTCAGCTAATTCCTCTATCTTTCCCTCCTTCCTTTAAAATCTCTCAAAGAATTCTAATATTTATTAGAAACAACCCAAGAGCTGAAAAATTACCAGTTAGATTTTCTTTATTGCAAGCCACCTTCAGATAGTTTGTCCAGCAGAAAAACATTTTAGTTAGTGTTTGCCATTCAGCAGAGTGGTTCCTGGTACTATCAGCACAAAGCAAGGAGTCCAAAACCCACCAGTTTCGTACCACTGCTTTTAAAATTACCTTGTTTTGAGGAATTAATTGTAATAGCTTTATATAAACACATGCTTTGGTGAATGGGCTTGGAAGTAGTACCCTTTACAACAAGTATCCTTTGACTACAGTCTGATTCTCATGGAGTGGTTTGGGTTGCAAGAAATCTTGAAGACCATCCAGTTATAATCCCCTGCCACAGGGAGGGACACCTTCCACTAGATCAGGTAGCTAAAAGCCCCATCCAGCCTTCAACACTTTCAGGGAGGGGGCACTCATCACTTCTCTGGCCAATTACATATCTTGATACCTCTGAAAAAAGACAGAGGAGTTCAAAGATATCTGTGGCACAACACATCCCTCTCCACCCATTTAACAGAGTCTCTGAATGGACTAGAGGAACCTAAACCTGAAATTTTTAGTATGTTCCTCATATCCTCCACCCCCAGGATTTTTTCTGTGAATGCCCACTGAATAACCTGGAGGAAGACACACGTATTGTGGTTTCCCATCTCTGCAGCAAAGTGAAATTCCCTTTGGTTAACCACCTGCTAGCTGTATAACATGGCATTTGCTTCACAGCGAACCTTAACCAAAAGGCACACAGACACCACAGCTGTGCTGGGTTCACCCAACTCCACCACTGGAGATTTTTACTGTTGAAAATCCAGGGATTTTGCACCTATTTTCTTGAGAAAAGCAGCTGCTTCCTGCAGTTCTCTAAAGCTGCCCTCACTTCACCCCACCAGTTTTACCCGTGTACTTTTGCCCATGACACGCAGGCGCACAGAACGTTCACTTCCTTCTCCGGCTCGCTGAAATTCCCTGATTTCATCACACACAGCCTGCTGTGACAGCCAGGACACCGCACAGGAAGCTGAGCAGCTCCCTTGTTAACGACAGCCCGAGGACAACCAGCTGCCTGGGAAATCACAACAAGGACTTTAATCTATTCAAACAAGATTTGCAAGCAGCCATGCACGTGCGGATGCATAGAACACACATTTATCAAGAAACCTGGGGGGACAGATAGAAGAACTGTTTACTGACACAGCTACAAACTTCCCACAGAACACTGTGTTTTTAAACTTTCCATGTCAGAAAAGCTTGCTGAAATGGGGAGCTCTCATCCCATCCAGCTTAACTTTTATTTGACCACAGGTTTTCAAATCATCTCAGGAATGAAAGTGCAGCACTAGAATCCCATTAGTCACTTCAATACCATAATGCTTCCAACGTTACTTAAATTGCCATATATTATATCTGTAATAAATAGGTTAAAAAATACTTCCAGAGATTAGAAGAATCACCTCAGGTGATGTATTTCAGTAGTGACCTGGAGAAACCACCAATAACATAAGGAACTGAAATACTGAAACTGGGGTGGAGGAAACCTAAGGGTTGGGGTTTTTTTTGTTATTTTGTTGTTTCGGGGGGGTGCCATTTCAACAACTTTAAACACATCTGCACAGCGAGTCACAAGAGCAGGAGCGAGTCTTGAGATGTTCACCTTTAAAAAGCAAACTACCAGCCACAAGGAACCTCATGGAGAAATACCATCTGCTTGTGTTATTACCCTGCTGTCTACTGCTGAGCAGCTCTGCTCATGCCTGCTCAGAGAAACCAGGAACAAAATCTCAGCAGCATTACTGGGAACACAGAGGGCCATATACAGCTCCTCAGCCCTGGAAGATAAAGCGCACCTCTGGAAGCATTCTGAAGAGCATCTCTAAAATCAACAAGGCAACATAACATTGCAGGGGCAGTTTCATTCATCCAGAGAGCTAACTAAGCCACCTCCTCTCACAGACCTCCTCTGATTATACCAGAACAGGAGAGGATTTCCCACATTTCCTGCAAAGGAACGTGGAACGTCACTCCAATCTGTTCCCAAGGTAGGATTACTGGCGTCCAAAATAAAGTCCCTGCACGTTAAAGGCTGTTACAAAACTATCAACATTCATGTAACCCCGAAGGGCTGGCGTCACTCTGTATAACCAAGGGGACTCACAAGCAATGTGGAAATTCCATCCTTAAGTCATTGACTGCGACATCCTCCGGCAGGAGGTATCATCACTGGTACCTTCTGTCAGAAAAAGAAAAAAAGTCTTTCATCTCAGAGTGGCCTCTTTTATGGCTTGTTACTTGAACTCTTCTATGTACAGTTTTTTTTCTGGTTCAGTGTGCAGCCAGAGAGCAAAGAGGTTTTTTTTTTTTTCTTTTATTTTTCTTTTTTTTCTTTTTTTTTTTTTTGTTTTGTTTTGTTGTTGTTTTCTTTTAAGCAGATTTTTAAGTTCTTCTGGGTTTTTTGCCCAGTCTCCCCGTCCAGAAATAGAATTATGTACCTGCAGTCACAGCTGCCATGTGCCAGACATTGTCTTGCAGTCATGTGGCCAGTCTGCCCCATCGCACAGCCAGGTGGGTTCTGTCATCTCTCCTGAACAGATTTCTGGTGCTGCTTGTCCACTCTGTGACCAGGAACTGCCTATTGAAAAATGCAGGACCACACAGAGCAGAATTACAAACCAAGAATGGGCTTCAGATCACCTTTCTGAGATCATATTCTTACCATCTTTGAGCCCCAGAGACAGAGGTGTGAAGGCTTTAGAGATGTAGGGCAGTGCTGAAGCATGAACAAATGACAGACTATGGCTGCTACATTCACTACATCAAATAACACTTCTCCCACACAAATCTCTTCTTCTCCTGCCTTGGGATTCCCATACTTTCACACGGTTTCCTTCTTCACTGCGGCATGAGCTGCTAGTCCAAGACAGAAATGTAACAACAATGGTAACAACCTTTAACTCTGCAAAAAGTCAAGGGGAAGGATTGGGGAATAAAAGATAGGAAACAATGTTTTCTCTGCTTACATGCATCACAGCTCTTAAGATTCTTTGCTCCACCGGTGTTAAATCAAATTTTTTTTGTCCATATCCTTACCAGCAGAAGAGAAAATGAGATTCTGGAGCTTGTGGAAGATACCGATAACTCTGGTGGAGACCCCAGAGCAAACATGACACAGATGTGAGCTCCCGCCCGCTGCCATGGTGACACAAGAGCGAGGGGAGGTTGCAGTCACTGTGTGTCACTGTGTGTCACCCGCAAGAAAATGTGCTCCAGCCCTGAAACAGTGAGGGCTGAAAGGTGTCCTCCAGGTCAGCAAGGTTTGTCCACGTGCTCACAGCTTATCACTGCTCATTGCTGCCCTGGGAAAGCAAACCAAACCACCTCTCCACCTGAGATGCTGCCTGTGACAAGCAACAGCAGGAAAGGCAGCCCTGCAACACCCAAACAGCTTCTTTCCCATCTCCTGGAATGAGAGGAGAAAAGTTATGCTTCCAAGAAGGTACAGAGAAACAACAGAATAGGCACTAGAGGAGAGGAAATAAACCCCTTCATGGAAAGGTTATTTATTCAGCATACCAGAAGAAAATGCAGTATCACAGTGATCAGGCCTTAAGAGATTACAGAAAAGGTATTATTTATTATAGAAAATAAATAATAATTAGAAAAGGATAGAAAAAGTTATTTGTTATGTAGTTGTTGCAGTCTTTGAGCCTTTAGCAAGGCCTCCATGGAGAGAAAATGCAGTCATGTACTAAACCCTACTTCCTAAGACCCTCTGTTATCTCCCTGTAACACTATTGGCTACATTCCAGAAACCCAAAGGCTATAGGTCAAATCACCAAGACCCCAGACTATTGGCTAGTTATCCCAATCCTACCTAACCCTATAAAAACCCCTACCTTTGCCCAGTTCGGGAGAAGACGCCGTTCCTGGACCCCTTCACGGNAAAAAGCAGAATTTGGCCTTCCACCAACTCTCTACAGATCTTGAGAATAAAGGAGAGAGTGTCATCAGTTCAGAAAATGAGCTCTGAATGTTGGATAAATCAGAGGAAAGCTGGAAATTCAGATAAAGTCGAAAATTCGGAGAAAACCAAATTAATCAAATGTGACAGCACGGGAAGAGAGACTTCAAATGGATAAGCTGGAGTGTTATGCAAAGCCAGTTTTATCAGAAAAAGTTATCTTACTGTTCCATGAGGATGTTCTCATTTCTGTGCAAATATTCCTGAATGCAAGAGAAGGGGGGGGAAGATGCTTGTTAACTTCTGGACAAGTCAGGGTAGACCTGTTTTATGTAACTCCTAGTTCCAGTTCTGACTTGGTGTTAACTTACTACGGTACCTCTTTTGGTTTTTGTTCAAATGGTTCCTTATATCGTGAAAGGGAGCTAACTACTCCTTTAGTAGCCTAAAGAGTGAATACTACACAACTTGTGTTTTCTATGGGACAGGGAAGAGATAAAATTTCATTACTCCTGGTCCCATGGAGAGTTATCATTAAAATCAGTGATGTTTTTGTTAAAAAACAGTATTTAAAATGAAATGGTTTGATCAAATATGAAACTCACCATTACTGAGAAAAATATTTTCAGTGATCTTTTGTTTGTGGTCAGTACATTACTAGCCAATATAGCAGCATTACCTAAAACCAGAAGAAGCATGTTAAAAGAATGCCTGACAGGTAGCATTACCTTTCAGCAGAAAAAAAATCCCATCCAACCATAAAGGCTTGTGGAGGACAAAGGAGAATACAGAACATAACTACGGATACCTGGCACACTCCCAAAGCAGGGCACCACTAGTGGAAGTAGAAGGAATAAGCAGTTCTGCACTGATGTTAGATGAGCTGACATACTAATGAAAATAAAAAGCCACCAGGCACGGGAAAGAAAAAGATGATGACAGTAGACAACAAATGGCAACTTCAAAAAGGTTCCAGATGGCAGATGAATTTTTTGTCCACTCTAATCAAATCCCAGCATGATAGACACGTGATCTCTTTAGCACACACAGCCTGAACAAGAACTCCTGCCCTTTTGGAGTTCACTCTGATGAGGGCAGAAGCAATACCTCTTCTCTCCTCACCCGAGAAAAAACACCTACCTCAACACTCTAAGAGGAATTGATATGAGCCTAAAGAGCACTGTCTCTTTTTGAGGCAGAGACAGTGGAACATCTTGGGATTTCCTCTACCCAGCGTGTGCATTCCCACTGCAAAGCACTGAAATTCTTAGGGCTGTGAAACTGTGCCGCCTATGTGATCTTTAAGATGGTTTTGGGGAGGGGGTTGTGTGATAATTCTGCTGCTGTGGTTTGGTTAAAGATGGTTTCCTGTGAGGCTGCGCCTTCAGCATACAATTTTCAAAAGACAGGAGAAGAAAACCAAAAAAACCCAAAAAACTGACGAGCAAGCAAGACGCAAGCTTGGACTCTCCAGGAAACCACAAAATAACCCCTCTGAAGACTGCATGAAGCGCTATTTCTGTGCCTTTATCATCTTTTAAGGACACGAGAATGGAGGAGGAACAGCTAGAGAGAGAGCTGAGCATGAAACCAGAGCTGAACACACACTGAGCGAGCAGGCACAAAGGAAAGAAGGACTGGGGAATGCCAAACCCTACTGAAACCCATGGGAACTTCAGCAGCAGCTTCTGGAGCTGGGGCCACATACAAGGATGAAAATCCTTCCAGACAGGAACAAAGACAGACACTGACTGTCAGCACTGGAGCCATGCATGGGAATGCCCCTGATGAGATGAACATGAACGGTGTGCTGGAATTACCAAGGTGGTTTGAGCCACTGCAGGGTTAGGCCACCACAACCAGACTGTGGTTGAGGGATGCTGTTATCTTAAGCAGGTCTTCTGCACAGTGGGGAAGACAAATGAGGTGTGGAAATTGTTAGTGAGATACCATTTGTGCATTAGCCATATTAGCCACCACCACAAGGGTTTGGAAACCAAGTGGTCAAGAGCAGAGATTGGCCTCAACCCTGGCTGTAGCAGAGATGCATACCTTGAAAATGTAACATAGGAGTATGGCTCATCTGCTTAATCTAGTTTAAACACCTAAAACTGGGCAACACTGCAAAAAAAGATCAGCTAGAAGAGGGAAAGCATTTATATGAGACTAACTGCTCTCAAATGACAATGACCTGACCTTTGTCTCTGCCATGCCTCCTAGTTCAAATTCATTTTCCAGTGAAAAAACATGGAACACTGCATTCATTTGGCTGAACTCCAGCTTTAAATGATACTTGCACTTCTGGAAACCACAGGAATCTAACAATCTTCTAATTATGTTTGTTCTACTATGCATTGGAGCAGAATCCGACCTTAAAAATTAAGAGATATCGGTTTAAAGACCACTTGACCAAGGCAAAACAGTGCCTTGCTGCAAATTATGAGAAAGCTTTCCCCAATAATTTCAAAATATTAAACAAGAAAAGCTCACCTAATTAATGAAGTCAAAATAATGATTCAGAAAGTCCTCTGTAGCAGGTGACAGATCTATAGCACAGAGCATTTTCAGCATAACTAACACAATTCTTAAAAATCTGTTTTGAACATTATAGTCTTTCAGTTAAGTGACTGCAGTTCCAAATAGATTCATGTTTTGCATTTGAATCACATGAAGTTTTGTTTTAAACTTATATTCACAACTATATTAATGGTAGCAAGGTAACCTCTGCTTTTTAAAAAATCTTTTGTTCCAAGTGCAACAATAAAGCTATAGGGGAAAGAAGGTAAAGTACCTTTTCTTCTCATGACTGGAAAACTCTCCTTAGGAATAATGGTTAGAATGGTTAGTCCATATTTACACCACTAACTTGATACATGAGCAGCCTCTGTGTTTCATTATTGCTACAAAATTACTTAGTCTGTGTTCAAATGGGTCTGGTTTGAACCCAAAGAGGAATACATTGATAAGACAGGGATGCACCATGCTCTGACAATGACTGACTATTGCCTTCAGCTAGTCATTTAACTCTATTTACTCTCCTGTTGACCTTACAAATGTCATGCATGCCGTCAGCATCAATGTGTATATGAAAAGTGCAATCTAAACCAAAACAATCTTATTGGACCACTTCTTTTTTGGTGCTTGTTTACTAGCATGAACTACACCGAAAGGTTAATAGGGTTCCAAGTACAAGCAATTCCCAAGTTAAGAAAGTACTTTCCAGCAAAGCATCAGTTCAGCTCTTTCACACCCATGCTATGGCTGCATTTTTATAACCATATCCAAATCAGGAGATTCTTGCTTCACTAGAAGTATAAGTGGACTTAGGTGGGGGCAAGACAGCTGTGCAGTGAAGGAGACATTGGTACAACACAGACATTCTCCACATGGAGGGAGGCTGCAGAGAAATAAGAAATCCTAGGAAAAATCCTCGTCCTCTTTGCTGGTACATCCTATCTTCTGAAATAGAGAAGCTCTGAGGGAGAAGCAACTGAGGAAGAGCTGAACCAAGGCTGAAGCACAGGTATATCATGTCTGCAGCGGAAGCCATCTGAGTTTGGGTTGCCTCTTTACTCCTTTGGCCTCTCATTGTGGCTCAGGCCCACTGCCCATGGCACTGATACGTTCCCTGGCAGCTGTGCTTCCTTGATCCCGTAGGAAGGGTCAGAAGAGACAGGACAAAGCAGCAGCACACTGAGGAGCAAGGCTCTGTGCTCCTCTGCAGAGACCAATGTGCCAGGTGAGATCAAAGATACACAGCAAATGCACACCAAATGCCAGGCAGGAGTGGAGGTACAAGCCATGAGATATACAGCTAATGCTCCAGGAGATCAGAAAATGCAGTGTAGCTCAGAGGGTGAAGCTGCCTTGGCAGTGGAGGGGATAAAGCTTAACTCAGCAGTGGGTGTGGAAGGATAAGTGTGCACGAGAATGAATGGAGCCAAAGCTTGCTTTGATAGACCCGAATATTTAAAGTTACTTTGGACTGAATATCCTGTTACCACAATATTGTCACCATTAATGTACACTGTGACTTCTCAGGTCATGGTCTAAGGAGTAAGAAGTTGAATAAAATAGATGAAAAACATTACTCAAAGAAGAGGAAAGGAAACAACAGTTTCCATGTAAAGCCTCAGTGCCCATATAGAATATGGGACAAACAGATGGGGACAGAGCACTCTTTACACCACAGATCAGAAAATGACCCCAAAACACTACTCTGGAAATCTTTAACAACAGAAACAAGAAAAAAAATCATAATTATGATTTCATCAAAACATATAACCCCTTAGATAAGTGGTAAACTGAGGAAATGACAGTAAGATATTATTTTCCTGACAAAACATGAGAAAAACTCTACTCCTTATTGAAAAGGATTCCACGAATAACAGCATGTTTCCATCTTCATACGTGCCTTGGGACAGGCTGCATGCAATAACATAACACAGCAAGGCACTCCTTCCCAAGCTTTTATAGCTGCCACCAGACTCTGATCCATTTTATTGCAATGTTTTCACCACCGTCAAGCCTTGCAAGACACACTCTGTTGGACATAGGCAGATACAGTAAAGGAGGGAATAAAGCTGAGCAATCTGCTCAAAGCAGCTGTAGAGCCCAGGGGCACAGCACAGCTCCAAGAAAGAGTCTCTCAAACTATGTACAGTAAAACCCCCTCAAAGAGAAGTTACTAAGACACCTCAGCCAATGAGCACATCGTAACTTCCACAGCTATGGAGAAGTGCTCAGGGGAAGTGTGCACTGAGCTCCTAAGCAATTGTTCTAGGATAGTTCCTCTTCAGATAGTCACTTTTGGAGCTATCAGTCTGGGTGGAATTCACCTGAAGAACCCTGGACATGAAAAAAAGTTACTTCTAATCATCAATAGCTGCACACATCTGAGTAGAGATGAGGATGTGGGTGGAGAGAACTGCAATCTTCCAGCTTCTGAGAAGAGGACGAGGAAGTACAGGCCCAATGCCAGCTGATTTCTCCCTTACACTGGAGAGAGGAAGAAAGAGCTTCCTTCCATTCCTCATCATTGGGGACTAAATCTCAAATCCACTGTGGGACATTCATAGTCCACTGCATGGAAAAATGCTGAAGAAAAGCAAACTCTGCTTGAAGAAGGCTGAACAGAAGTTATTACAGAGACAGAACACGTGTCTGTGCAAGTGCATTAAGTAGGTGAAAGAATGTATTAAAGTAAACCACCTGGAATTTAGAATATTTGAAAATAAGGGTAAAGAGTGACCAATCTCTACGAGGCAGACCAGCATCATTCTACAGGTAGACAAACCTATGTCACAGAAGTTGAGTATGAAAGAGCTGGATTAGAAATGCTTGTATCTCCTACTGTGTGTCTCACTCATCCCAGAAAGGGGTTATGGAAGGTTTTTTCCTCAGGATTCACAGTACCCAGGAAGTACATTCCTGACATTTCCTACACAGGTGGAGCAGCTTCTTTGTTTCACAAAAAGATTAACATTGTGACACCAGAACCTGTTCCATAGAAAAGGAAAATTAAGGAACAAAGAGTAGTCAGTGTCCCTACTCTCTTCCCAAGACTCTCCCTTTTCCCACTCTCAGGTGTGGGCTATGTCTGAAGGGTCTGTACACAAATAATACTGCAAACCAGAAGAAACTGAAAGTCTGTGTGCAGGCACAAAGCTGTGATATTTTTAGGAGCTGAGATATGGTGGAATAATTTATATGATTGCATTGCTGGGATGGATGGATGGGTGGATGGATGGATTTCCAGGAAAATACAAAGAGAAAAGAGAGACCTTGAGGCCACATTGGTTGCAAAGTAGTGACCTTAATGTGCAGAGCCCTGCAAAGCAATAGGTGACAGTCTGATCAAAAGCTTAAGGGTCAGGATGAGAGAGGAGACCAGCAAGCATAATAGCACAATCAGTCTGCTACAGGCCACCAAAACCAGGAGAAAGTTGATGAAATCAGCTGTCATCAGCTGCGAGGAGAAGCCCATTGACTGCAGACCTTGTTTCTCTTTGGGACAGGATAAGTGGACAGAACATCAAGGTGTGCCAGGGAGGCTCAGGCTGGGCATCAGGAAGAACTTCTTCACTGGAAGGGTGGTTAAGCTTTGGAACAGGCTGCCCAGGGAGGTGGTGGAGTCACTGTTTGTGAAAGCATTCAAGAAATGACTGGATGTGGCACTCAGTGCTGTGGCTTAGCTGATGGTGGTGTTCAGCCAGGGGTTGGACTCCGTGACCTTGCAGGTATTTTCGTACCTTAATGATTCTATGACTCTTTGTGGGGGTTTCACCAGGCCAGTATCTGCCTGGGAGGGCACAAGGAAGGGTGTAAGTAATCCCAGAGACTATCCTGAAGGGCACCTTCTTCATAAAAGTTACAGACAAGTCAATTAGGAGAGGCACTCCCTGCTCAATCTGCTACTCATTAATGCAGATAAACTAGTTGAAGCTGTCAAAGTTGATTTCAGCCTTGGCTGCCACAGTCCTGAGGGTGATTTAAAGATCCTGAAAGAAGTGAGGTAGGTGGGTAGCAGAATAGAGATCTTGCACTCTGGAAAAGCAGATCTATGCTTGCCAGTGTAGGGAGCTGGCAGGCAGGATCCCACTGGAGCTAAGGCAAAGGGACCCAGGAGGCCAGCTGATCTCCAAGAACAACCCCTTAAAGCAGAACAGACCGTTCTGATATGCAGGAAGTCAAGCAAACGTGGCAGGCAGCCAGCTCCGCGCAAGGGGGAATTCCTGACTGAGCTCAAACTCTACTAGGAAGTGTACAGGAGGTGGAAGTGGGGACAGGCTACTTGGAGTACTGACACAATGCCTGAGCACACAGGAAGGCAGGAAAATAAAAGGCTTATCTGGAGTTGAAACATGGAAGGTGTGCAGAACGCAATAAGGAGTATTTCAGCAGTAAGGAAAACATTAATCCAAGGGAAAAGAACACAAAAAACCCACCAAGGTATAAAACATCTACTTGGCTGGGAAAGTCTGCTCTCAGATCTCCCTGAAGGTAGGGGCAGAGTCTGTCAGATGCTGACATCTCTAGAGTTATGTTTTCAGACAGCAGTATCTCAGGTGAGAACAAGATGGGGCCAAACATAATGCTGCCCTCTAAACTATATCAAAAAAGCTGATAACATCACTGCTTCCCCCATTACCAAGGTGTTGACATCAGAGATTTGGTGGCTGAAATTTAATCCTATTATACTCGAATATCAAAATGTCCCCAAGTGCTTAGAGTACGTCAGAACAATCATTAGAACAAAACAGAGGGGGAAGAGCCCCTACAAGGGCACCTTCCAGTGGAGCATAGTAATAGCCAATTTGAAGGAAAAATACAGACAATATTAGCTCTGTGAAGAGAGCAAACCAGAAAAATATTATGAATTTAAGTAAATTATCAGTATATTATCAGGTCTGTGTAAATGTCCCTTCACTGAACTATCAGCCAGGCCAGTTCTTTTACATGTCCCAAATTCATTGTTACCTTGCAAATACAGAAAACCACCGCTTTAATTATGATTTTTAAATAAAGCAAGATCAAGCACTAAGGCAAGATTGCTGCAACAACCAAATACCAACTATACAATTAGTCCAAGTGCTACAGCAGGAGGGAGCTGAGCAGTAACAGTCTGTGCCTTTGGACAACAAAGCTTTTGAAGTTCAAACCTTTTTCAGACCTCTTAGAAGCTGAAACTTTCTCAGCTGAGTACAAGCACTCATAGATGTTCACGTTAATGAACTGAAAGTGTCAACTTCCCATTGGTGCGTCAGATGGACTTTTTCTCAAGCAGTGGAAACAACTGTCTAGGCAGCCCTTGCGTGGGGCTGCAGACACCACCAAGCTACTAAAGTAGCTTTTATAATAAATTTGAAACTGTGAGGAGAGACCATTCATTCTTTGCCTCTGAATCAGGAAGTCCACTCATTCAAGCAATCACCAGCTCCTGTACAAAACACGTAACATTCACACCATCTCCACCACTCCTCCTCCTGACATTAACTCACAAAAAGCTGCTCAGAGGCTTCCTTAAGCCCACCCGGAAAACCGGCAGGGGCTTTTTGCAGGTATAGTTTATGGTACTCTAAGGTCAACAGCTAATTTCAGCTAGGGAAAGCCCACTGCCATTTATTTATTATTTCCTTAATGTAATTTACACAGAGTGAGTAGGTTATAAAGGGAAAACCTGACACAACTATGATGCAGCCAAAATGAAACAAGGCTCCCTGTCAACAAACCAGCCTGAAACAGGATTAACAAACATATCACAACACATGCCACATTGATACAATATTCCACCACAAACAAACCCTATAGCTGCAATGCCTGCACCATTATTGTCACATAGTGGAAAAATCTGCTGCAGGAACATCTCTAGGCTAATGTAAACCAGGTGCTTCACAACGGCAACGCTGTTTTGTTTCACTTTGAAACTCTCAAAATGCATGGGTTAATCCCTACTCCCTCCCCAGAACTTGCTTAGAAGCCATAAATAAACGCTCTGTCTCCATTGGTAAAAACAGAGACATGAAAGATGAGTCTAAAGGCTAGAAAGTAAATGAACACTAACAACAAACAGAATGCCAATTTACTAAAACAAATAAATTAATGAACAGATTACCCAGAGACGTTTCACTCTCTGTTCTAAAAGGTGAAAACCAGATAAAGAACCAGAGTAACCTGATCCCATCTCAAAGCTGAACCTGCTTAGAGCAGGAGGCTGGACTGGTGAACTTCCCAAGCACCTTTTGCCCTGAATCATTGTTTTGTATTCCTGCTACATGGCCTTCCCAGCTTCAGCCTCTGACTAAAGAGACTGAATCTCTTCAAGTCTGGCAACACAGATATGCTCACATGTGAGTCTTCAGAACCAAAACTCCCCTTGCAGGCTCTCCAGCCTTTAAGTATTCAAGTGAGAAAGTAATTAACCCCCCAGCCCAGGAAAACTGAACCATCAACTCCATGATCACCTATTACCAGATAGTGCAGCAGCTCTGAGAGCGAACCAGCAAAGCTGGGCCCTTGAAACACCATTGCAAAGGCGCTAGAGAGTACCTAGAAGGTTGGCCAGGCTGTAACACACATGAGCTGTATATACTTCACTACACTGTCAGATTTCAGGGCTCACTAGAAACCACAATCCCAGTGAAGTCTGCAGCCCACACTTCACGTCTGTCAGGCTGATGTATCAGCACAGCAAGCAGCGTGGCAGCGGGTGGCATCTTGCAACTGGTGTCTCCTGGAAGTGTCAAACTAGACTGAGTCATACATAATCAAAATTTGAAAGGGAAGCCAAAAACCTCTGCAAAATGCCCGTTTCCTGATTACTGGTGGGCGGCCTTCCACTTACTGCCACCTCGTGTCTCCTGAAAGCACTGCCAGCAGGAGCAGGATACTGCACCAGGACTTCCCTAGAGCTATCGGCCTTTACTCTGCCAAACATTCATTTTCTTAACCAACACAGGGAACAGTGCAATTAAAATTAAAGCTAGACGTGTAAAACGAATCTCTGTCATCTGTTTATTTTTTAATCAGTTCCTGCCAGCAGCACCCTAGGCTAATTGCCTTAATGAGTCAGAACTGTGCTTGAGGATGGGTTGTCTCATTTATTTTGACAAGAATAGTATCAAAATACCTTTTTTTTATTTCTCCCTGGAGAGTGCAGCTAAGTTCTGCTCAAAAACCTCATCTGTCCTTTGAGGCATGTTCACTGAAACACCACCCACGACATGCCAAGGACAAAAAACTGGAAATTACTTAAAATCTGGATGATATTTAAGATATTCCTGATGCTGATCTCCCAACATCTAGTGTTGGCAGTGGAAAACAGCAGTGGAGGACTACAGCCAACATAAAACAGGAAGCCTACTTGGCCACAAAGCCCAAACTTCTGTACTGGCCACACTGCTCTCACTTACAGGCAGAATATTTCCTTTTTTGTGTGGCTTTTCCAACAAGGGACCACCATAAAAGGGAGCAGGGGTGTTCTAGTGATTCATCCTAGAGGAAGAGCAGGCCATAAACTTCCACACTCCAAAAGAACAAGAACCACACAAGTTATTTTTGTTTCCAAGCAGTGAAATTCAGATGTAGTATGTTTTGAAAGCTGCGTATCCAATGTAACCAAGCTTCTGCCTTGGTTACACAGAAAAGGGCAAACCAAATTGCACTTAGGTGAACATTACTCTGAAAAGGCCAATTTAGCCTTCCAAGTTACTCTGGGTCTCATCCCCATCAAAAATAATTACATCTTTTACAACCCTGGCAAAGTCCAGTTTTAGCTGAAACACAGCAAGCGGTATGATAATCTTCTGCACAGGTAATGCCAACTCTACAGTGATCCAAAAGTACCATACCACACACTCCTTAAAAAGTCTCGCATCCAATATCCTTTGTTGTTGGTTGTAAGGAGGATTATTTTCTCACCTGAAGACCAAGACACAGAAAACTGTTAATTTTTTTCAAGATAGTGTTACATTTCGCAGTGAATTTTCATTACACAGCTTCAAGAGGCAAGTTTTCATTCTATCAGAAGTTATCCCACCAGACCAAGATGCTTAAACATACTCGGCCAAGCTCTTCACATATTCCTGGTATCCTTTCTCTGTGTTTGCACAGATTATTTCAGCTCCCTCTACGCTTCTCAACAGGAAATGGCATGTACTCGCTGAATTAGCTGAACCCATTCTGAGCTATCACTGGAAATTAGCTCACTGCCATGCAAATAAGTACAACTGCTACAAGACAAGCATCCTCATTCAATGCAAAACTTGCCGTTGCTGATGAAAGCTCTCCGTTTCTTTTTATTAGCAAAAGTAAAGTGAACCAAGCAAGTCATGTGCTTTCCTGGAAATTCACTTCTAGAGGGTAGAAACCATTGCAATTCTACACAGTCCATAATCACTGCTGCAGATAATTTATACCATAGCTGAACACCTGAGGTCTTTCACATTTAGTTTTTAGGCATAAAACTCATAAGCCAGATGATTCACTTCCTCATGCATTGGATGGTGATACAGACTGGCTACCTGGTGCAGTGTGATAGTGATCTCAAAATGCAACCTACAGCATTAATTAGCACTTAATGTTTCCATCACTTCACTTATTAAATGTTTCTGCTAAACTTCTACATGACACCTTTCAGATGAAAATTCCCCCCATTGGCCTGTTCCATGATCTAAAGACCAAACACCTTTCAGGGGTACAAAAGAAGTATTTAATAACAACATTATTTTATAAGCATAAAAGTGATACTCAGTTTTAGGGTCCCTTCACAGTTCCTATTCCCAGCAAGAAACGTGGTCATGTATGATGGAAAACAGCAACCAGATTAACCCCACACACTGATATGGTAAAACAAAAGACTGATTTACCTACGCCAGGAGCAAGAGGTGAGACCATAAAAAACTGAGCACTAAGGGTTTGGATTGCATTTTGGCCACAGCTATGAGATACATGCTACTTCATTTATGAGAATCTACCAAAAGATTATTACAGACCAGGAAATCCACAGCTCCTATCCATCCCAGTGACTGCCCCCTCCAGCAGCGGACACACTGTTATTGTGGCAGGAATGAATGAGATAAGAGACAAAAAACAGACCCCTCCTCTTTCTCCCACCAAATGCTGTTTAGAGAACAATGAGGAGTTTTACTTTGTTCTGACCCCACCGAGGTTACTGATAACATGGTGTGACTGCAGCACAGGGCACTCCTTCACTTTTCAGTGATGTCACTGCTCACACATGGGAAGAAACACTACACCATGATGCTGGCACTTGAAGCATGCACAAAATAACATTTTAACTGAACAAATTAAGCCCCATAGGGTTAACTCTGAAGTTCTGCTGTCAAAAAGCCTGAGGAGAACATTAGTGCTTACACAACCCAATTGCTCTTCAGATATTTCCAGGAAACCTCAGCTACAAGGTCCGCAGGAGCAAGAAGGATCAATGTGATGATCATGGAGGCAGTGAGAGTAAACAGATGAGAACACAGTGCAAAAATCACTTCAAAATGAGAGTATAATGCTTCACAGTGCTCCTCCTCTCTTTTATCCAGTCTAAATCCAGTTATTGTCTAAATCCTCATGACATAAGACAGGCTTGTAATTCAGCCACGGACTTGGGTCTCTGAATGTCAGTGTTCAGCTTCCAACTCCATTTCAGAGGTGCGCTGAGCTGAGGTAGCTCTGAGGCAAAACTGCTTCATCTCTGTGCTGATGCTTCTTCTGTAAAATGGAGTTGAGCTGTAGTTGCACCACATCTTTCCTGCCCCACCTGTTCCAGTTGTACATCAATGTGGGACACCAGTGTCAGCCTGGAGATACCTTTACCACAGTTCAGATCCTCATCAATAATCCTCCTAGGAAAGACCAATTCTCAGTGCAGTGATAGAGCTACTGGATTGCACAGACCACAATAAACCAGAAATACTGTCAGCTGGTTAGGAAAAAAACCACTTAAGAAAGTGATTAAAATTAACACATTTCCAAAAAGTCTAAGACACAAAATCTTGTATAAAATTTTACAACAATCCTTTCCACATGCTTTATAAATCAAGCTAAAATGCAAAAAGGTACTGCTAAAAATTTTATAATGAAGAAAACAAGATCTTTTTTAAAAGTTACTTCAAAATAGCAATTTTTTTTCCTTCTTAATTTACCCTCAGCTACCTAATTTCAGTTATCATACAAGATACAGCATCTGAAGTTGTGCAGAGCACAATACTTGCTCAGCATATCCATGAAATGGCACATCTTATGGAGTTTAAGCCTATGAAACACTACCACAACAGAAAAAAAAAATATTAAAGAGGAAGTAGGTCTCTATGCAATGCTTAAGCCTTACACAGTTAAAAATCATGGTGCCTTAAAGACCAAAACTATTTTAGATCATTACATTAAAACAGGCCATCAATATTTACACATCTAACTGAAGTAACATGCTTTTTTTCATACTTATGCTGCATTATCTCCGGCAATCTAACACACAGAATGCATTCCAAGCTATACCCCAAAAGAATTAGGTTTTGTGGTGGTGGTTTTTTTCCCTCACAGTCATTTCAAAACACTATCACTTCCACAATTTCTCAACCAGCTGCACTGTTTCCTTATTGGGTGACTTTTGTTTGGGTGATTCTGTAGTACAGCAACATTCAAGATTGCTTAAGTCACCAACAACCAAACACCATGAAGTGTCAATTGACATCAAAACCAAATCCAAAGTAGAGATGATAATCTCCCCACCTAAATACATATGGGGTGCTGAGTTTACTATTTTCTTAAAGAAACTGTGCAATAAACCAAGTCAGCCAGTCACCCTGGAGACTGCAATGTGCAACTGCGTTTGGGTTCCAACAGGTTTTAGTAAATGCTTCACCCACATCATCAGACCATGTCATGATCATATACTGCTGGTATGAGAAAAGGGGAACTGGCAGCAGGTCATGCCAGACCTTCTCTCTCCCTACACATCATTTAAAGGATTCCAACCCAATGACAAACACACCTTTGTATGGAAATTACTTCAACTTTTAAGGCTGCTCTTCCATGTTTATTCTATCTGCACACATCATACAGATTAGCATGTACTAGTCCAAGGCACTGCCAAAATTTATTGTCAGAGCCTAATCCTTTCAAGTTCCTGACTCCTACGCCTAAAATGCTCCAAGGCACGCAGTGATGACACTCCTGTTGCACAAGTGTAGATTAGGGTCCAAAAAAGCATCTGCATGAGGAAAGAAAAAATATCAGGCTATACTGGTTCACAGTGACAAAAAAAAAAAAAAAAAAAAAAAAAAAAAACCAGGGCAAATGTGGTTCAAGAGAAAAAAAAAAAAAAAAAAAAAAAAGACACAAAGTTCAGTCCATATGAGAACATGCCAACTCTCTCCAGAGACTCAGCTGTGACCAGTCTGGACTGACCAACTGGTAAGACGGGATAAAAATGGATATCAGAAGAGTGACTACAGTAGTGATCACAACTGGTGGTCTCTATGTGAACTGAAATGAAGAAATATCTTGGAAGAGATTAACAGTCCTGATGTGGCAAGACATGACTGACTCTCACTGCACAATCAGTACACTGACCTGCTTAACTCTTGCATTTCCAATTACCTCCTTATCTAGCATTACATCCCCAGCTGGAGTTCTGCAGCAAATTTAATAAACATCTGAAGCCTCTCATGACTTTATACATGCATTTACATAACTCTTCCACCAGTTCTCAACTACCTGTTATGCTTTTGTACCACTTAAAAAAGCAGCAAAAGACAGTATGGAGAAGCTGAGTGATGTACTCAGAGCATTCTCTGACAGGCTGTTCAATGAATTAATTTGCTTCAAGCTAAACAAAAGCTCTCAGAATAAGGAGCATCACATTACAGACTGAAGCCCTTTACCGAATTCTATTCTCACCTGTTCAGTTTATTAAGCCAGCTACTCCCAGAATTACACTTCCATACTGTAATTTTTTATTACTATTATTATTTTAAACCCCCCTCCCCAGTCAATATACAATTTCATGCCTTTTGACTCAAGGAGCATAACTCATGATACAGAAGGGATAAGATTTTCTGCAAGACTGCCTTCAGAAGGCTTCCCCACCAGGGAAATCTGCAAATATGACCAATGTCAGTGACAAAAAGGCTCATAGGCACCTGGGGAGAATGAATAAAAGAAAGAATAGACCACTTTCACTTTAGACCACAAAATGGCTTGGGCAAGTGACATGCACCACAATCACATTACTGAAAAGGTTCATTAATTCTTCAAATGGACTTTTCAAACATGAACTCAGAGTCTAAGAAGGAAAGAGAGATCACCTTTTAAACCTTTTAAGACAGACTGATGGTAGAAAGATAGAAGGCTCATATAAGATAAATGTCAGCAAACAGCATTTTCATTGCTCTCTTCAAATGGAGGAGTTTTTTTACTTGCTAACTAGAATACAAGGACTTCATCTACAGATTGCTACAGAAAGTAAGAGCACACACAACTAAGAAATCTCAGAGGTGACCTTGCATTAAAAGATAAAGTTGCTATGTTAGGTACCAGGCTACCAGGGCGTACTTCCCCTCCCATTTTCAATACTTCTGCCATCAGTCACAGCAAGTCAACACAACTCTGGCTCTGCTTCCAGCCTTGAAATTTCACTCACAAGAGCAAAGAGCTCATAGCCTGATACAAACAACGTATGTAAGTGAAGAGGCTGATGTAATGTTACCTAAAACTTGGCTTTCCCTGTTACTCTGTTAACTGTCCCAAGAGGACCTTTCTTGCAAGCTGGTTAAATGTAATTTGCCCTCAACTTAATACAAAACAAACCGTCCAAAAAACCATGGAAACCTCAATTTAACTGTCTTTACTGTGGAATTTATTTAGTGGTCAAGCTATAGTTGGACAAAAACTTGTATCAGGTCTTGAAGACAGACTGTATTATGCAAGGTATGTAGGGTCAAATATTTGACTTGAAGTGACTTGATCCCTATGCTTTTTCACTTTTGGAAGAAAAGGGCTTTGCTGTTCATAGGTTTCCAGCTGAACCACTCTCCCAAGAGCTGACATAGATGAGGGGATTGAAACATGTAGTCTGTTGAAGCAACAGCAGGCAGCAATACACTCATCTGGTCTGATGAGCTTGGCATTGCAGCTTTTCTACTGCAAACCCCTGAATTCAAATACTGTATTTGAGATACAAGCAAAACAGCCTTGGATAACACCATGCTGCTTTGCATGCAGCTCCTCTGCCCACCTTAAACCAGCACAAGTCATCGTGGCAACCTGATTTGAGTAAACAGGCTGTTTAAGGGAAATCAGAACGGAAAAGTAAGTCCAGACATCTTTCCCTCAGAAAAATCAAACTACTTGTATAAGCTGGTTGAGTGATATAGTTGGTGTGGAATGCATGCTAGTTTATGCAGTATCAGTGATAATCATTTGTGAGTACATCAGTATAGATTTTTTATTTATTCTTCCATTTAATTCTGCATGTCTCTTTCTTCACAGATATTGCACCTGCCCACTGCTTCCTCTCTTCATTGACAGCAAGCTGTAAGTATTATTTACACTGAAAACATTACATTGTCATATATTCCTTGCCAGTTAATGAATCTGAAATTGTCAGCCTATGGGTATTACAGCACAGTCTGAGATCTTCATTTTACCTTTCTGTTCAGCTTCCAGAAAAAAATGGTCAAGGAAAGGGAGGTTAAGAGTTGATACAATATTCTCAAACGCTCCTCACTGGCAGATGGTTTGTCTTTGAGCAATTTCCAGAAAAGAAGAGTCCAGTAGATCCGGCTATGCAGATTTGTGGACTGCTGTACTTCTGCAACACAGACATACTGGAAGGAAAAGGTAGCTTAAAGAAACATCCAGACTACACACCCTCTGCTCTCCTGGCAACTCTGCTCGAAGAGCCATTAACAACACAAAAAAAGACTGCATATTTCTCATGAAAGCCCAGTGATCTGTCATTCAAGTGTGAAAATCCACTTCAAGTCCTTCTAATACGAGATATTCAAACTAGTAGAAGGTTTTAAAACATCCTTGAGAAGAATCTATCAGAGAGGACACAATCAAAATAACCCTTTAGATTTTTCAGAGATAGAAATTGACACCATCCATTTTAAAATCCCATTTATATTTATCTCTATAAGCAAACCAGTAAGAAACTCAGAAGTAGTTACAGAAAAATATAGGTTTACCTGGCATGTTCTTCAGCATGGGTATATGTAGATCCAGAGGGCATCAGTGAGTTTCTTTCACATCTCTAAGCACTGAGCTAGGAGAGGCCCAACTCTCCTAAAAGCAGCAGCAAAGCTGAAACTAAATACACGTATCTGTGAAAAACAGAAATGAGCCCCCTCCCCAAAAAGAAAGGGTTGGCTCTGTTACTTCTTTGTTCATTGGGGAAAGCAGAAGAGAAAGACATCTTCCTTTCAATGACAGTTCACTTACATCAGGCGCTTGTAGCAGCAGTACAAAGTACAATATTTTTATGATTAATAAAATAACAAACAGAACAGCAGCTGACAGACATGTTGGCCATTAGGAAGACACTGGAAATCTGGAATTCTTCTTAGAAGTCTTCTCTAGCGGGCAGGAAGAAGAAAGGAGAATCTCAGATCAACACTTCTGTGACTTCACTTCAGAGAAATCCCCTATCAAAGGTTTGAGTCTTCAGATTTCCTGGAGGTTTAAATAGAAAGAGCCAAAGACAACAAAGATACTACACACCTAATCTTGCTCAGATGTATGTTACACCAGAGCGAGCAGAGACTTTTTTTTTTTTATAGAATAGCTTCTGCAATTGCAGGTCTCACACCATCATTTGTACCGGGAGATGTGTGAAATTGTGAATATTAATGTAAACACTCCCTCCAGGAACCATTAAATTTCTTCATTATGACACAACATACTAAAACGAAGGCAAGCTAATCTTTCTCGGAAACTAAAGGCGACTTGCAAAGCCTTTTTGAACAGCAGTGAGCACAACAAAGGCCTACACACTCAACAGCCACCTATATCAATTAAGTTTTAACACATGAATCTTCCTTTCAGCCTATGGTGACATCTGTGTTGCCAGCACGCTGAACCTCAGCTACAGTTTTAGGTACCAGTGATGCCACACCAAAAAGACATGCTGAACTTCTTTGAATTCTGTTATATACCTCAGGAAGCAGCAGTAGTGAGTGCCAAGCAGAAATAAGACATCCCCATTTAAGAGCTGTCTTAGAGCATCCAAAATCAACACTGTTCCAGATACAAACATTTTGTGCACTCATGCCCTTGTCCATTCAGGAAATGCCTGACAGCACCACACCCTCAGGTTCAGCAGCACCACTGGTATCAGCAGACAGGCATAAAATAGATATGCCACCAGCCACCTCCAGAACTTAGATTCCATCTGTCATACAGGTTAAAGTGAGTAAGGAATAGGGGCATATGCCACACTACAGCACTCAAAGCAGGCCACTCTCAAATTTGGAATTATTTCCCCTTTCAACTCTCATGAGAACTCTTAACTTATGCAGTAGTCATGATGTATTATTTAGAGATCTCTACTCAAAAGTTAGCTTGAAATGTATTTTATCTGAACTACACAAACACCAATGAGGATGATTTATGCTTTCAATAAAACTTGACATAGCTATTTACTTAATTTAGGGATTAAGAAACAAGCTAATAATTCAGCAAGTCCTTTAAAAATCATTTAATGAATGGAGTAACAGTAACTAACTCGTTTGCCCAAGGCCACAGAGTGGTAGAATTGAAGCCAGTACTTTTCATAGACTCATGGAATCATTTTGGTTGGAAAAGACCTCAGAGGTCAAGTCCAACCTTGATCCAGTGTCTGCCATGTTACCACTAAACCACGGTCCCAAGGGCCACATCCACACATTTTTTAAATACTTCCAGGGTTGGTAATTCCATCTTCTTCAGAGCCTGTTCCAATGTCTGAGCACCCTTTCAGTTAATAAAAATTTCCTAGCATTGAACCCAAACCTCCCCTGGCTCAGCTTGAGGCCATTACCTCTCACCATGTCACTGGTTACCTGGGAGAAGAGACCAACTCCCACCTGGTTACAACCGCCCTTCAAATCTCCCAGACTAAAACATAAACATGCTTATCTTCACTTCATTATGAAATTATTATAAAGAAGTGTGATTTGCCTTTAACTTCTCATCAAGCTGCACAACATCAGACCCACAGAGACTCATTCTTGGTACTTTGTGTTTGGAGTGTGGGACCACATTATGTGTGCCAATGCACCACAATGGTGCAAGTGGCAAATATCTTTGAAGGATATTACAAATACACAGATACATTCCTCAAATGCACAACATACAACTTCTGTTGTCTTCACCCAAGATCTCAAAAAAAAGAGAAAACAGTCATACTCTTGTGTCACTTTTTAAAGTGCTTTGTTAGTAGAGAATAAAGCCAACTGTTTTACCCAACTCCTAGTGAAAAATGTTATGAGTTCTCTAGCACCATTAAAAATCTTGGTACTTTCAAAGCAATCCAACTCTAAGAGATCTGCAACAATATTCACCCATGTGACATCAGATTTTCCAGCCCAGGTCTCAATTTGTTGAGATCCACAGTGATGACATGCACTGCCACCTTGTGTTATGGTTTAGAACTGAAAAAGTCTGAGAAGCTGGGTTTCACACATGCTTCCAGCTTCTACTGTTTTAACAGCAATATATAGATATATATATATGTGTGTGTGCGTGTGTGTATAACTAAGATCTAACTCAGGCTGCAACAGATGCAAGCCTCCATGATCCCAAGGAACAAAGTTCATTCTTTTCCACTAGCTGATGCAGGTGTTTTCAAGAGCACACAGTTTTTTAGTTTCGCTGGGACAGCTGGTGCTGAGTGGCATGGATATTACCTTTTAGGTTTGAGATGCTCTTCTTCCAGCATAAGCAAATGCTTTGCATTGACCAAAAAGGCAAGTCTAAGCCATTAATCCCTTCCGCAACTTTAATCTGAAGAAGAAGAATAGAAGATGTCCCTTTTATGTCCCTGAATTATATTTTAAAAAGAACTGTTGTTCTCAAAATCTCTTCTACAAGAGGAGACTAAAGGTTCATTTACCTACAACGGCTGAGCAACCATATTCTGTAGCAGGAGCACACACTGGGATAGGAGCTCCAGAACAAAAAAGAGGGATGTGAAGTTGTAGATATTTCAGTGGTCTGCAGCCAACCCAATCCTGCTACATCCGTTCCTCACAGGGGACATGAAAGCAATCATCTGTCAAACCTTCTCTAGTCCAAAGCTGAAGGTAATTACATTGTGTCTTGCAATTCAGTCCCAAGCCCAGGGGGTGGATCACAGAAAAATATGTGTTAACAAGTAGAAGAGAGAAAACTCTGCAACAGTTCTGGGAAAGGACATTAATGGGCTCTGAAAGCTGTATTGTACTTTTAAATATGTGCTGAGCGGGAAGATCAGTTTTCTTGGGAAAAAAGAAAAAAGGAAGACTGCCATACAATTTTGGTAGGGTCATTTTGAAGTAGAAAAGCTTCTGTTGCCTCTATTTTGAACAGAGTATCAGAATTTCTAGAAATGTTCTATCCTTACACAGCTCAAACTCCTAAATCATCCATCTTTTTTCTCACTGGGCATACTATGGAACTGCAAACCATTACTATATTGTTAACCATTTACCTGACAGCAGCACTGAACCTACCCTACTTCACTACTGCATTGATACTAAAGTGGAAATTTTTGTATTATCCTGCTTCTCACATATTATCCACTGAAATGGAAACCTTACAGTAATTCATGGAAACTTAGTTCCAGCAATCAGGAGGCATCTTTCTTGCTCTAGCAGAGAGTTTTTCGTATCATGTGAGTTGGCAAACAGAGAATATATTACAGTTCATAAGCCTTCACCGACCAACTTTGACACAAGCTGAAATTCAGTTTACAAAATTTTTTTGTTTGTTTATTTCTTCCCTTTCCCCACCCATGCAGAAAAAAAGCAAGACACAAGTCATCTGCCATACTAATGTATTCCATCTTTCAAAAAGAAAGACATGATTTTAATATTACTTAACAATATGTTAAAAAAGTAGCCAGTTAGGCTTCAGTGTTAATACAATTATACACTCTATAACAGATTTGATAGTGTGAGTACTGTTCTTTTTTTAAATTTTCTCATTCTGCAAGTATTCTTACACAAGCTGGCTACAAGTCAGGAAGAAAAAAAATCAAAACACAAATAGCGTAACTTGTACACTCTTAAACAGTAGATTGTGAAAGAACTGAGGGAATACTTGTCCCATAAGAGCCTCTTTTTCATGAAGTCATGTCAGGAGAATTCTGGAGCAGATGAAAGCACAACTGACTAGGTCCATTCCTTTGTCAGGAGTCAGAATGACAAAACATAGCTAGATGCAGAAGTGACAGGAGCCACTGCAGATGATGCAACCTAGTATTTTGGCCTCCACCCAAGCCTAAGCAATTTAAAGTCTCTGAGGCCAAGGCATTCAGAAGGAGATGGAAAAGAGCTATTGTTCCAACTCCAACGGCATACAGCTACAATCAAGTAAGTCTCACTCACAGACTACAAGCACACAAGCTAACAAATTCAGGTAGAAAGTGGCAATTTTTCAGTCCGCAAGAATTATCAGGCCAAAGGGTTCAGTGCAGATCCACACAGCACTGGGGACAAGGCAAGGCAGCACTGGCTCAAGACCAGATAAGCTCTCAGCACAGCAGGACAGGTAAGTGGAGTTGTCGTTCATTGATTCCTGCAGGGTTCCCTCCCTGTATTGTGTCATTTCAATGTGCAGCAAAGGTGGTTTTTTTTAAGCTAAAATTGGACCAGTTGATGGAAAGTCTCTGCCTTGTCTGTCTGGCAGAATCCAAGCAGAATCTGAAAAGAAAAAAGCAATGAAGTGAAACCAATATACTTAAAATCAAACCACATGTATTATCCATCTTTTGGACAGAGGCACTCATTCAGAAAGACAAAACCTCTTAACAAAACCATACATTAAAAAATAAAATAAAAAAATCACTCATCCATCACTCAAATACATCATAAACCAGTTACTTTTAACACCATTGCATTATCAGGATTAAGAAAATGAGGTAGCAAAGAACGCTGCACATTCAGCAGCACACAATCAAGTTAAATGTCAACTAGAACCAGAAATGGCATTGCTGTATTCATCAAAAATTTTGAAAGGGTAAGAATGAGTGGAAGATTGTGTGTAAAGCAGCATCACCAATGGCATGGGACACTGCTGCTTCTCTTAACACAGCAAAGCTACATTGGAGACAAAGACCCAGGGAAAGGAGGTCTCTTTATAATACAGCAGAGAAGTAGCCTACTAGAAAGTGCTGGAAAATAATCCTCTTATTTGCTTTCTCTGACCTCAGTTTATGGTATAACTCTGGAAAAAGTTACTACATACTTTCAGGGACTTTTAATCTGAGCTGAAGAATTTTATTGAGCAAAGTGTAACTTGGTGAGGCTAAAGGCTGCATGACTGCATCAAAGCAGTTGCAAACCTCTCTCTGGAAGGTTACACTGCTTCTGTAACAACTGAAAGCCCAAAAAAGGGGGGCAGACAGAAGGTACAGTGGAAAGTTACAATCAGATTTATTTTGCTCTTTCTGTGCTAAAGTTAGAAGTAGTATGCAATACTAATCATGATGTCAGGGTGTAATTAAAGCATCCATCTATTATACCACTACAAAGCAGGAAGACAAGATGATGAATGAACTACAAATGAAAAATATGAATTCAGTTGGCCTGTGCAGCTCATTGCCATGCAGGGTTACTAAAACAAGCCATGGTACTAGCCTTCCAAGTATTATGCTGGGAATTATCAAAGGGTAGAGAACCTGGGCATTAAAGGTGCCTTAAAGGCATTAAGTAGCTGTTTTTCTCCCTCAAAACAGCACCTGTCAGTGCTTTTCAGACTCCTTTTCTAAACAGGTATCTATAAAAAACCAGACAGCTACACACACTTCCTAAAAGATGACAGTAAAGGAGTAGAGTTCACAAATTAGCGCATGGATTAGAAAACAGCAAGCTTTAAAGTGCTAACTCTTCAGCTGGAATCACATTTGACAAATTTATCCCCAAAGTTCATCTGCACCTCAACAAATTCAAGAGACTGTTACATCCATCCTATTGAGAGTAAATAACTGACGAACAGAACTGCTCTATTTACTGCAGATACTGCAAACTTGAAGGAAGCTAAGAATATTCCGTAAGAAAAGTTTATGCTATATCAACACTAGCAGTACCTAACACATGCCATATTACACCTGTAAAACCTACATTTTGATTTTAAAAAAATCCTTTAATTTGAACTACTCAGAAAAATAGTTTTTAAGACTAGAGACCATGTACTTGTGACAATTTTATTGTCTTGCACATTGTAACTCCATAAATAAGCAGATATATACATGTTGTAGCAATAATAAGCAGCAGTTGTACTCAGTTCTTTGGAAGATGCAGACAGACATGACATCCCAGGCATGCAGGCTAGGAAAACTACATAAATTCAGGAAAGAAATCCATACTGAAAGCCCTTTCTTCTAACAAATGTCTTGTGTTGCTTTGTGAAATGCTACTGCTGAGTCCTAAATTATTTAACTGCAGAAACCAAGTTGTATGTGACATTACAGATTTGGCTACCATAATGAATGGCTTGCTAGATGTATTCATGGGGAACCAGCACCACCAGACACCACTGAAGAACAGATTTCAGTATTATGGAAGAACATATGCTACACTATTTAAACATGAGCTGTCTCCTCCTATTTGAGGATTTTAGAGGTAACTAATATCACAGAATATTTTAAGTTGGAAGAGACCCACAAGAACCATCAAGTCCAACTCTCAATATGACGCACAAATCCCAAAATCAACCAAAAAAACAGAGAAGAAAAAACTTTCACAAGTACAGGTTCATATTATTCTTTTACTGTCACTGTACTAGGTCAGATGAATGAGGCTTTGATCAACTTGTTCTAGTGGAAGGTGTTCCTGCCCATGGCAGGGGGATTGGGATGAAATGGTCTTTAACGTTCCTTCCAATGCAAACCATTCTATGATTCTAGCATAAGCATCTCCTCTTAAAGACTGGCATAAGACACTGTGATCCCACAGTTATACATCTCTACTTCACGAACAGTATAAAATTCCCAACCAACAGCTTCCATAAACAAGAAAGAAAACAAAATGAACCAAGCTTTCTCAAGTACCTGTTTGGAAACTTAAACCTAACATTTTGTTTTTAACACGAATCAGTGTTTGGCCTGTGTGGCTAATAAAGGAAATATCCACATAAACCTTGCCTATAAATAATGGTAATTGTGACTATTCTAAAGGCCTTGATGAGAACCTGGGGATCACATAGATAATTCTGGCACTCACTTCTGAATTTGTGTTATTCAACTACAAGCTGTGCCCACAGATCACAGCTTTGGTGATTGTTAAGAGTGTTCAGAACATCAGCCATAACAGGATTTGATGTGTTACAACACAGGCTTTTCTGCCTGTGTTAGTTATTAACTTGTAGGTTGGTGTGGTGGCGTTCTTGCTTGTTTTATGACCATGTCATGGAAAGAAGGAACAACAGCTTTATGCACAGGGATTACAGCACTTTACCTTTTAAAATACTCCACTTCTCGTTCTGTTTCATCCATTTCCACGCTGTCTAGATCAATGTCTTTGGGCAGAAACACATCATCTACAAAGGAAAAATGATAACACTATGTTAGATTCCATGGGGAAGGAGGGAGGAAGAAGCGGCATTAAAGATGTCTTTGGAGAACTGATTGAACCTTGTAGGCTATTCATTATTCACATTTATGCTGAATTAATACACACTTATTTAAAAAGGCATCCCTATAATAGTATCTCTGCCCAGACATGAAGGAGTTACACTGGCAATAAAGAAGAGATAATTTAACAGTAAATGTACTGATGGGCTGCAACTTAGAATACACATAAAAGTAACCAAATCACACAGAGAGCTTGATGAATAACATAGCTGATTAATGCCTGAATTTTTTGTCTTACTACTAAAACATAGCTCTAGAAACATTTTAGAAAGAGTATTTATGAAGAAAAATACTTTGCAACTTCTGGGTTGTAGAGTTGCTGTACTCCTTCTGGGACATGATGATCAGGCTATGTCTGCAAGAGTTTAAGCCACACTAGCAACCACTAGACTTTATTAAAAAAACCAAAACAACAAACTCAAGTATTTAACACATTGAAGTATGACTTGGATTGTATGGCCTCAGCTACAGCAAAGAAGTCACCATAGAGCCTCTTGGTTTATTGTACTATCTCAGCACATGGTTCTCTTTTGGACTTTAAGAAGAAATGCATCAAAAACCACACGTTCTTGGTAGCAATCAACTGGAACATTTTCCTCTTGAAGTTTCCTTCTTACTGCATATACACTCCAGTCTCATTTCTGAAGCAGCTTTACAATACATTTCAAAAAACAGGACAAAGACAGTACGAAAGTAACCAAAACCTCCAAGTACACACCTGGACTACAGAATCCTTGAGATTATGAGAATAGACACTCATGGTAAAGACACTCGTGGTAGGTTTAAAAGTTGCACATATTTACAATTCAACTTCTGAGGAAGCAGAAAGCTCTACAAACATGGGGCTTCCCTAATACTCTTAGCTTTCTTCAGCCTTTTTATAACAAGGAGTAAAAAATACTCTGCCAGAAGAAATTTCTTGAAGAAATAGAAATCTCACCAAAAGCAGCAATATTTACTGCTTTAACACTTCACTTGAAAACTCAGTTAAAACCCCCTAGCTTTGTTTCACTCTTTTCATGTTCTCTCAATTACCCTAGTTCTACTGTTTTTTCTCAGTTCAATTTTTGTGTCTTTGCTAATTTGGTACGTCAACCCTATATCTTAAAAATTGATAACAACATGAAAAATCATGTATTACAGTATCTTTCTTGTAGCTCTCAAGTTGAAACTACTTCGAGTAAAATCCAGTCCCAAGTCTACAGAGAACAGGACATTTTTTTTCTTGACAAGTTCACAACATATCCCTGTATTTTTTCACATTTAAACATTAACTTTGGAAATTTTAAGTACACTTGACTTTAGCAGGAGAAAAAAGATGGTGGGGGCAGGGAGGAGGACAAGGTGCAGGAAGGTACCTGCATTCTCCTACAGTAAACATCCTCTTCCATATTTTCTCTTTCAAATGTCTCCAGTCTTCTTGTACTGATCCCAGTTCTAGAGCTCTGTCTTGCCCCAGTCACTGGAGGAGTACATTCTTCTTGGTAAATTAAAAGAGCCAAAACCCAAACACACCACAACAGAGTATGCACAACAACTAAGGTGTCTAAGAAAATGGTTCCATACTGTGTTGCTGCTTGACTGACATAGAATGGAAACATTTGGCATCAGATTTAAAAACAAAGATAGTGGGCTGACCCAATCCAACCACGAAATCACTAAAAAACACCCCCAGCACTTCCTGCAACCAGGAATTAGCTACAAAGCTTAACAAGCATAAGTATTGTGAAGCACTGGCAGAGACTGCCAAGGCATGCAGCTCTCCTGCCTTGCTGTGCTTACAAGTCAGATCAGCAGTGAGAACTGGTGTACATTGAATTTATGAACATTACCACTCAGCTACCAGGTGACCCCAGTGGAATGACTGGGTGCTCCGAGCAGACAGATGTCCACACCACAGAACTGCCACCCCAACTGGCGGTCCCAGCAGGGACCAAGGATGTGCAGGAATAAAGAGGTGCCCGAGAACAGCAGTTTGACTATTGTACTGACAAAGCCAATGGGCCAGAACTGTGTGCGCTTCTCAGCTCCAGTAGTAGCTGTTGGATGTGTTCAGGCAAGCAAAAAAATAAGCTGGAAATAAAAGTATTCAAGTGCAATTTGCTTATTTCTGAGAAATGACAAGAATTCTTTTACTATAATGAGCTAATATGGAGAACACACTCAACTTTATCAACTAATTAACATCCCACTACAACTTTTCACTCTGGCAAATAAAAAATAGTAAATTAGTTTCTGTATTAATTTATTTACCTGATGTAATTTTTATAAGATGTAATTAATAAAAAAAGAAACTATATCCACCGAAAAAAATGCTTATTTATGCATGAATGACAGTTCTTTGACTGCAGAATCCCTTCACTTCCCTTGCCTAAAGAGTAATACCAACTTCATATTCCTAATGCGGTATGAGAAACCATTTCAAAGAAATTCAAAATGAATTTCAACATTCTATAATTAAACAATATATTTATTTCAAGCAAGAAAGCCAGTCTCCTGAAAAGCCTGACAAAACCCACTACAAAACCTAGACCATATGCTTATTCATTTATTTTTGAAAGCATCACACTTTTCTTTACTAAAATGCTATCCTCTTAATTGTTGTAATTCCAATGACTTGAGTTTTCCTGACATCAGTTTTTCAGTTTCTCTGATTTACATTGGCAGGAATGCCTGAAGATAAATATGTCAGATTTCTGGAATTAAACGGTAAGAACAGAAAATAGCCCAAGTTCTTAAACTTTCTTACACACTTACCAATGGAATTGTTGACTTTATCCCCTTTTTTCTTCTTATTTTTCTTGTTCTTGCCTTTTGGTTGAGGAGAATCTGCAAGTATTAGCTTATTATTTTGCTGCTGTTCACTTGGTGACGGGGATTCACTTGTTATGGGTGCTTTCTCTTCCTTTACATGGTTCAACTGTTTTTTGTTGTTATTGTTTAATTTCTTCTCATCTTTTTTAGGTTCTGCAAGTGGTGGGAGCTCTGCTGCTTTTGCTTTGGATTCTATTTGGTTTCTGGTTTTAGCCTGAATCTCAGCTGCTTTGGGGGACTCAACAGGCTTTTTCACTTGTTCAACACACTGCTTGTTCATCTGTTTTAGTTTCTGTTTGCCGTTTCCTTCTTTATGTTGATGCATAATATCAAGCAGGAAAGAGAGGGGCTCATGCTGCTTTACACTGCCCTCTTTCTGATAAAGCAGCTTCGAGTCTCTGGTGTTTACAGGATTGGACAGTTCACAGCCCATCTCTAGAACTGGCCTCTGCTCTGTATGATTCACATGTCTTGACAGTGAAGCAGCTGAGGTTTCTATCTTTTCTGATTGCTCAAGGGTACCATTCTGAATGTCTTCGGGTGCATTTGGGACAGGCTCCTTCACTGCCTGGCAGTTCCTAGTGAGCAGGTCTGCCTTCGGACAGTCCTTACTTGTTCTCTCTTTCTTCTTTTTCTTTACAGCCCGCAACTGCTGAAGCTCTTGGAGCCGTTGCAATTCCTGTTTCAGCCTCTCTTCCTCCTCTTCCTCACGCCGCCTCTGCTCCTCAAGCAACTGGTGATGCTCCCTCTCCCTGGCTTCAGCTTCAAGTCGAGCTTTTTCTTCAAGCTGCAAAGTAACAACAGTCCTTATTGAAAAGGACAAATATTTACGAAATCAAGACTTTCAGGGATTATTGCTGCTTTTCGTTATGAATGTTACAAATCCTAGGACGTGAACATACGAACACACTTAATCTGTAAGTCTGCAGAGCAAGCAAATAAAGTATACAAAGGCTGTCTTTTAAATACATTACAGTCCTTTCTCTATTCACATTTTCTAGGTTTCTGTAACTCATTTGACCATTGTTAATACCGGCTGTTGATCTTTTCTTTCCTACTGCTAAGCCTAACTTCATGTCAGTTTTCTACAGCCACAAAACACTCAGCTTCCTTCTCCAAGACTGCATGTATTTCTAAGGTAACTCAAGTTTGCATCAGGTTGGATCATTTACCTGTTCTCTTGCTATGGCAGCAGAGTGGCTCTGTTTCAGAGATCAGGAATGTGAGGAAGAAAAATCATTAAAAACATTCTGCACCAAAACACTGAGCAAATAATAGTTTCATTAGAAGCTGTCAAAAATTGTAAGGATGGTAGTTTTCCATTGTCAGACATTAGTTCAGTAACCAAAGACATAAGGGATTTTGCCAGCCATTACTGCCAATGCCTAAAACTTTGCTGTGCAGCATTGATCTTGCATCATTAGCAAAAAGAAAAACTCATACAATGAGGACAACCATGACCATTCTTTTTCTTGTACATTTAAAGGCGCCTGTATGGCATTATTTTTTCACAGTTACAGAAGTCATTCAAAAAAATGAGAATGACTCATGAGAATGACCCTACGGGAATGTTCCACTTCTTACACTCAAACTGCACTGTAAGAGCAAACTGAATTTTGCATTGCAAAAAAAACCAAAAGTTAATTTCATTTATATATAATCCACTAAACCCTCAAGATGCTGAATAGTGCTACAACATGAACATTACGAATTTAACTTGTGAACATGGAAACATTTAAAGAATTCAGAAGTAGTACCAGAAGAAAATCCACAAACAAGAAAATATTTACAATGTGATCACATAACACGCTTACCAGAAATCAAAAACATTCAGCAGCCAATCACATTGTGCCTTGAACTTTATACTTATGGCTGATACTTGAATTGCTCTAAGAAAAGGTTTCCTGCCTGTTCCAACTTAAAAAAAATGGTATTTTCCCTCTTAATCCTTTTTTGTATTTCCTCTATATTATCCTCAGCAAATACTGTTTCCAGAAAATAATTTCACTGTTACGCACTGGAGTTTTTTGAAATCTTTTTTGCCCATTTTCATTTGAAAGCAACCTGTAATGTTTTCTTCCCTGCCCCCTCTCTGCAGCTTGCTGCTCCAGCTTGGGATAACCCTTTGTGTCATCATGTGGCACAGCACTTAACCTCTGTCAATTAGGACAGCAAAGGGCTCAGTGCAATTATTCTAAAAATACCAAATTGCAGCTCTTCCTCTCTCATAAGAGCACTGACCTATACTTCCCGGCTTCCTACACAGATACTTTATCAAAACCATTATCCCAGAACAGAAACACTGACTTTCTTAAATGTCAACACTACAAAGCAATAAAATTCATAAGATTTCTGATACTCAGAAATAACCTTCTGAAGTGTGGGAAATTCCAATATAAAGCTGACTTGGACCAAAACACATGACAATGGCATTTTGAGGAATTCTCCCAGTCTAGTACATAACTCCTCAGGTAGCACCGGACCAGGTAGGCCAGCTGTGTAAAAATAATCTGGCGGCGCACCACAAACTACACAGAAAACAATGACAGCATTATGATAAGAATACAGGGGGGTACTTAAGAGGAGCGCACAGATTAAAAAGTGTGAGGTCTAGGATAAACATACTTTTATGTCTTACCTTTCTTTGCTTATGCCTGGCTCGCTTGGCTGCACGAGAACTGCTTACTGGTTTGGTTTCAGAGCTGTTTATAAATTGTAGCAAGTCTTCCACCTTTCGATGGTCAACAACACTTTCCCTTTCAGAGATCTGATCTGGTTTCTTCGGCTGCTCCTCTTTCCTTTTTGTTAAACGCAAACGAAGCTTTTCTCGCATCTCTGCATAATTTCTACTGGTTGGTGCAGCTGGAGGCTGAGGACACAGAACAAAAATTTAGTGACTAAAGGGAAAAATGTCTGACTTAATGCTTTTGAGACTTAGAAATTTCAAAATACTCTCCTTCAAGTAACACAGGAGATCCAAACCTGACTGTCAAACTCATTGTTTGTATGTGAACCTAAAGTGCATTTAACAGGCAACAGACCTGCCAGACTTGGTGCTGGCTTCTAAACTACATTTTCCAACTGAAAAAACAGCTACCTTGAGGAGGACAGCAGGAGTGAGAAGACAAAGAAATAACCACTAAAAGCAAGAAAACAAATGCTGTGATTTCTAGTATATAATTCTCTTGTGACTGGTATGCTGTATTTAAAGATTTCAAAGGAGCAGACGTTTGCTTGGTTTTATTTTCTATTAAATCTGTTTCAGAAGTTGGGCTGCACAGGCCTCTGGGCTGTACCTGTGAAGGGCTGACTATTCTGCACTGAAGCCTGCCAGCACACATTCCAGCTCAGTCCCACCAATGACTTAACACTGCTGCAAGTGGAATCCTTGCATCATGCTCCATATCTGTATTCCCAACTGCTGCTCCTGCCTCTCAACTCCTCATTGCTTCTCCCCTCCTGATGCCTTACCCTCTCTGCTCCTGTACCAGACCTGGTGCCCATCTGTTTGCAGCTACACCAGTTCAACTCACTAAACCAGCAAAATAAAGCCTATTAACTTAAAAATCCTGTCGTGTTCTGCCACTTCAGCAAAATGAATAACTTACTGTGCAGTCAGGTAATCGGCAAACACAAATCAAGCATGGACATGGTGGGATCATGCAAAGAGAAATGGAATACCCTCCCTGGCCCCTTTAAGCCACAGGGCAGGGGCTTTTAATTCACTTGAAAACCAGGATTAAACCGACGTGATAAACACATGGCAAATAAACTGAGCTTTTATTTCAAATAGGAGAAACAGCAATGACTCAAACTGTACCAGTGACCTGATTATTAAAACAGGCCATACATTTACAAGTTAAGAAAAAAATCAGTGTCACAGTTTAGCTAAGAATCTAGAGTTTTTTCTCTTTTTTTCCTCCTTTTTAAAAATCATATTAAACTGAATACTTTGAGGATTGCTGTTTTTACAGGTAGCTGACTAGCTCATAAACTGAGTTAAAGATTTAAACTAATACCCTATATAAAGCACACTTTTACCCAGGCTCATCACATTAATTGTAACTACAGTACTACAGAGGAGTGAATGAATTTTTAAGGTTATTTAAATGGCTCAATGCCCTTGTTTGCAGTTTCAGTCAAACACGGCATCTATTATCCAAGACAGTTGTTTCCTAAGTCTTTTAGTCATTTTTATTGCTCTTAAATGCTCTGAACTGGAAAGGTGTATTTCAATCCTTTATTTCAAAGAGGAAAACTACTTTTTACAACTTCTTGAGTGAGTTCCAATGCCATCCCCTCAGATGCAGTCTGATAAATCACACGCAACTGATGATGAGTAAGTGACAAAAAAGCAAACAAAAGCAATTTAAAATACAAAAACTTACTCCTCCATGGCCGAAGAACTCACAATAACAGCAGTCACAGTATTTTCCTTCCTTCTGATTTGTGGAAGTTGAGGTACTGGAGCTATGCTCTGAACAGCTGTCTTCATCCTGGCTCTCCTCTCCATCATACTGCTGATGATCATATGTGTTACTGTTCTCACAGCGATGGCCCTCACAGTCAGGATCACTATGTGAAATTAAAAGAAAAAAGCTCATAAAACCATAATGATAATAAATAAGGTATATAATGTTGTTATTATATATAATAATATTTTTTTAAAAAGAAATATACACATGTTCCTGCTTCTGCCAGCAACAATGGTTCTCAAACTGGGCTGTCAACCACCACTGATGCATCAACTCCTAAAGCCTTCATCCACTAGCTTGCAAATGGAGACACTCAAAAACCAAGCAGTATGATAAAATGATACACAGGAAGGTGATCTAGAAAAAATTAATTTAGTGGCTCCCTGAACAAGCAGCCTAGGGAGTGAGTTTTGGAAGTGTTCTTCCTGGCTTTAAACAGGTAAAGTATTTTAGAAGTAGTGACTCTAGCTTTCTAAAACGGAATAGTTTTGTAACTGTTTCCCATCTGAACCACTTGTGGCACCAAGAAGGTTTCAAATGCAGTTGCAGATCTCTTGGTTTTAGATAGATTTTAAATCTCTTGACTTAATAAAAAAAATCCAAGGTCAGCTAAAACCTAAAAGTTCCCATTACTCTGTCTGCAACTTGATTTTGAAGGGGAAATACTAGCACATCTCTTCAATAAGCAGGTACATGGCAGTTGATTCCCCTAGAGTTCTGTGTAATCGAGCACACAACATTTCTACTGCCCAGGTCTTCTAAAACCGAGGTGATTTTGCTTCAAAAGAAAGTAGTATGAAAAAAATCTCCTCTCTTATCTACCATTAGTATTTCTTTGTTCTTATGTTAGAAAGGTGAAAACAAGCCATAGTCTGCCTTATCTACAGAACATGCTTACACCTTTATAACCTTGTTCTCCCTCCCCAGAATATGATCCCTGCTCCTGGATCTCTCCCAGTTCTTTTTTATTTTTTTTTACAAACTAAAAATATCATGTTAGCACCTGGAAACAATGATAAAAAGTTGGATTCCTACAATATCCATATTCAATTATCTCCCTGCACTAGGTAAGAAAAATTCTTTACAAAACTGCAATAATTGCTCAAGTATGAAAGAACAGTTACTCATCTTGAAATATCCTGAATAAAATCAGTTGATAACAGAAATAAGGGCATTTTCAGAAGCATTTACCAAACTCTACCTAGATCACACACATCTTCTGAAAACTTACAGCAGCCAGGGGACTACATTCATAACATCCGTGGTCATAGCCTTACAGGTCACAGAGAGCTAAGAGCAATGACTCAACTGCTTTTCTGTTATGCCTCCACCCTTCAGACACATCAAAGGGCTGGCATCATTGTCAGCCTGCCACAGTACATAACACCACCAGAAGTCAGCTCCACCAAAGTCCTTCCCACCTCCAACATCTTTGAAAACCTTCAGAAATCACAACATCTTCCCACACTAAAATCACTGTATAAATGGTAGGACTGATCTATAAGAATTCTTAAGTGTAGTCAGGAAAATGTGTCACTACGTGGCAGGTTTCAAGAACATGTATGACCTCTTTATACTTAAAGCTAAATTAGAGAGCAAGTTATCACAGCCTTCCATTCCAGCTTGCCATGTAATGCTAAAATGACAGAAAACAGGTATGTTATACAAGAGCTTTGTGTCTGAGCAGCAGCAATCATTAACCAGTAACTGGAGTAAGAAAGAACAGTCTGACTTATCTATACCACGTAACATTTCTAAAAGTGAGCAAACATTTTCAAGCCTCTAAATTCAGTAATGGAAATCATCTTTGTGAAGTCACATACTAAGTATCTGCACTTGGTTTCATTTGCTGAACACAAACACAGCTTGCATACTACAACCAGTGGCAAAGGAGAAGAGGTATCTGTATTTTCATTTCCTTTCTACTGTAAAAAAGAATGGCAAGAATAACAACAAACTTACCTGCAGATACTTGGTGGGGCACTTACAGAGCTGTCTGTGGTTGAAGTAGGAGGTGCAACTGTAGTAGGACAAAGACCTGAATGAGGATCCACAAATCCAGGGGCTGTTGCAGCAGTTTTGGGGAAAGAAGGAGCAGCAAGATTGGGAAGATGTGGTGTGGAGGCTGGAGACAGTGCAGCAGGAGACAATGAAGGAAGGGATGTTAAACTGGTAGGACTATTTCGTGGTGCAACTGGCGTAGAATGTCTATGGTCCTCTTTATTAATATTGTGGAACACTTCACCTAAATTGTGGGAAAAAAAGAAACCATTTACAGTTACAAATAATTATTAAATCGCCATAAACTATCCATAAAATCATATAAAGCACTATATAGTCTCAGCTTGTATCAAAATCAGAAGTATCTCTACTCATTTCCATTACCAATTTCAAGCCCTAACATCAAGGTCTTTGACAAATCTCTTCAAACGAGAAATACAGAGACTAACTCAAGAGTAGTAACAGCCATTAACAAAAATCATCTAGATACATAGCATTACTAAATTAAATATCTATATAAATCCCTCTGTTTAGCTAAATGTCCTTGAGCCAGTTGTTAAAGCTGCATGTGAGTTATAAATCCTTACCTATCGATGAAGGTCTCTTGGATGATACTTTGAACTGGTTGCTGCTTGACTGCACCGTAGTTGCTGTGCAGGAGACAGAAGAAGTGGCAGAAGAAGTTGCCATGACAACTTTATTAGCTTCCATAAAGGCATCCTGGAAATTGTACAGGCATTTCTTCTTTGCAGCATTTTTTTTCTCTTTGCTGTCAGTAACTGCTGTTGTTTCATTGCTTGATGTAGTTTGAAGTGCTTCGGGTCTTATTTCTGAGAGTGCCGGTGCTAATATATCACTCCCTTCAATTGAAACACACAGACTAATTAAGAATCACATAATTACTGAAGTGTCTTTATAGGATTTAGAATTACACATTCAATAATTCATATGCAGACATAGGATATATTGTTAATATCGGCTTAGTAGGATTAGTGAAGTGAATCCTCCTCTCCCCCTCAATCCTCCCAAATAATACAGCTGTAACAAAATGTGCTGGAAGTCTCAGAGCAGAATCACAAACCCTAAAGATGGAATTCTAGAATTTTAGTAACATTTAGATGTTACTAAATGTGTTAACGAGTAGCAAGTGTGCTACAGATATCTTCTCCATTTAGAATTTAAAAATTTTGACTGGACAACATTTTACATCCTAAATATATAATCTTGACTATCTGAAATCCAGGTAGGCCATGAAAAATTGTAAGATGGAACAACATAACCTTCTGTCAATAGAAAATTATAAACCATTTACTTATTTATTTGAAATTCCAGTTAACAGTAACACCTTTGTCATAGACCCTCCAGATGAGTCTGCCACCAATCATCTGTTGAAACAGCTACCCACAACTACATTTGTAAATGGATGAGCTGTCCTACTGGGGAAGTTTTCTGGATGTTTTTAATGCCTTGCTTTTTAAGTATCACTGTAGTGGCTTGAACAACTTAGCAGCAGATGAGTCTGAAAGAGAAAGCCAACACACAAAACCCCCAAGCCTACTTTTTTATACAAGTCAAGTAAAATAAAAAAGGCTTTTTAGTATTTGCTAGGATGTGAATGGAAAGATTTTTCTCTCTCTAATTTTCATTTTATTCTTTTTCACTTTAACCATAAGGATTTCCAAATGTTTCCTGGCTTAAATTAATATTGTTCTTGATTTATGCCTCTGTCTTTCTGAATGACAATGCGGTTACCTGCATGCATTACAAAATGCAGGACACAGTGTCTTGTTACCAGTGCTCTTACTGCCCTGTAGAAATAAGGCAGGCTTTGTGGAGAAGTCTAGAAGTTATTCAAGTTTCCCTTTACTTGCCATTGCTTTACAATACTAAACTTTTGAAGACAAACATAACCCCACAACGACCAGAGGTGAAAACCAGCACACTATCTGTTTGCCTTTAGCATCTTCTCCCCAGTACATAAGAATTTATTTTTCAATTTTCAGCCCAACTGGAGTAGAACTGGCAGCAAATCTGCCAGAATCCCATCTTATAAAACCATGGTGATAAAACCCACCATTCCTGAAAAGAAACATAAAACATAAGGCTTTTAACTAGTCAGTGTGAAGTAGTAACAAACCCTCACCAGGAATTGTGTCAGGCAAAAATGTAGCAGGATTCCAGTTCTTGTCATTCATCACCTCTGAACCCCAAAGACTTATAAATTTAGAGCTATTCCAATCTGGAGTGCTCCCAAAACAGCTTGGATAAATATGATCTTGGAGAGATGCATTAAATACTTGATGCTTGTTTGTATGATTCTGAACTGGAGCTGGTGGTAATGCCTACAACAAAAACAAAGAGTATTTCCCCCATTAATATTCTGTTTGCTTACACAGTCACTCCAACAGCAATATTCAAATCATAGTGTTTTAATGGGGAAAAGCATTATCAAAAGCATAATAGACAGTATTTCCCAGAATGATAAAAAGCCTGATTTGTTGCTAATTAATGCATATATTAGACAGAGTGTATGTACATGTACATACTTTGCACTCAAAAAGCATTGCTTTTAGAATCAACTAATTGATGAACACAAAATATGCAAATTTCAAAAAACAGTTGTATTAATATATAATTAAAACCAGTATTTGTATGAATATACAACTTGCTAGGAATTAGTACCTTTCAAAGCACAAGCTAATCTACTCTGACATAACAACCATTACCACTGAAAATAACTGAAAAAGGGATTACAAACACTTCAGGATTGAAAACAAGGGCAAGAGAAAAAGAAATTGAACAGAAGTTGATTACTGTCTTCCTTTCTTAATTTTTTTTTTCAAGAATTAAGTGGTTCCTAACTTAAAATTAATAGACAAGGAACACACCCTTTCCTTTTAAGAACCAATTGGGTGGAAAAAAAAAGGAAGCACACGCTTTTTGTCGTTTTATAGAGACAAGCTGTTCAGGCTCACCCCATTTCTTCCAGCTGAAATTGTTTATACACATTCTAAAAATGACCTTTCTCCCAGAGATCTCATGGAACAGAAACATTACATTTAATTACTGCCACCTTTAAAAAGGCCAAGGAAAAGCAGGTTTTTAATCTTTTTATACTACATTTGATGCAAATTAAAAGCCATGCAGAAGTAGATACAGATACTAAAAATAACAGATACTAAAAATAACAGTTGAGTCCAATGACATTTCAGACATGAAACTCATGGTCAAACAGACTACTTATATACCTAGTCTCCCTTCTTTTTAAAGAAGGATTTTCATTACCTGCCTAATAGTGAAGATGGGAGGGGCTGGAATAACCTGCATTAAAGAAAGTTCATTTACATGGGTGCAAAGAAACACTTAATGTAGTTTCAAAAGCACAGCAACGGGTTGCTGTTGACACATTGCAGCTATGGAACAGAAGGAAGGGACACGCAGGACAGGAAAACCCAAACTGGATGTTAAGAAGGACAGAAAGAACAAGTAAGAGTCATCTTGGTGGACTATTCTACTCCACTTGCAACCTCGATCACTGGATCAGGAGATGACAAAGCTGTACCTAATGACAAAGACTTTGGCCCCCTCAGCAGCACCCACAGTTCAGCTGCTTTAAACATGCAAGATGTTTAAATTTGAAAATAAGTGAAAAAACATCCCCATTAATAGGAATTTGACTAATATTTCTAAAAAGCTGTCACCTGGTCCCAATTCTTGTTCCACACCTTCCTCTTGTTTATTACTTACGAGTTTAAGGTCAAAAGAATTTTGCAAAACCTGCAGAAAAACAAGTTCTCTTGAACAACAGAAAACCCCTTAAAAACATGAAGTAGGACTTCTTTCTCAAAGAAACCCAACAAATCCCAACCAAAATAAAAAGAGAATTCACAAAAATTTTAACTACAAATCTCAGAATATTATTGCCAAAATGAAATACTAAATTTTTCTGATACATATGAAATTAAGATTTAATTAGTTCTCTTACACTGACTTGAAGTCCCATCACTGCTTCCACCATGCAAGACTCATTTGACTCAACATGCTTCCTAATCACAGTGAAGGCATTATCAGTCTTCCTTACAAAAAAATACCCTCAGCCATTCTGTACAAAACTCCCAGCAATTCTGAATCTGTCTGTCTTACTCCTTGCCCCTCACCATTCCTTGCAAAAGGAATATTATAACCAAACCATGATTTAAAGCAACCTTCCATTGTTTCACTGATATTGGGTCATGCTGCTTCCTATAGTTGTACAGAACATTTCCTGGGATGGGGATGCACCCAGCTCCTCGGTCAGGCTTACCTTATTGTGTGTGAAGGGAGAAGCAGTGTACAAGGTGGGATGGATAAGTGGACGAGGCAGATGAGGAATCGTATGCAATGGTATATGTCCATGGATGTGAGGATAAAGATGAAGTGCAGGATGTGCAGGTTTTTCAGGATTCATAAACTGGTGCCCAGCTGGCAAGCGTCCAGTTGCAAGTGCAGAGACTGTTAGTCCTGAGGCTTCTTGTTTGCAAACGTGACATTCACAAGCATTTGGACCTTGGTCGGCCTACAAAAAAACCCCAACAAAACCCATTAAAAATTCAATCTACTCAACAGACATAAAATCTTAATAATCAGTAGTATTATTTCATTTTGCATACATCAATCAATGTTATCAGAGCATCCATAGAATTTATTCTAGTACCAATAGAAAAACCTCAAACTGAAACAAAGGCACTAGTGAAGAATCCTTACCTTACTTAAAAGAATACCCTAAAAACGTATAGATTTCATACCATACAGAGATTTAATGTCCACTATCAGTGACAACAAGCAAAATATTGATACAAACCTTAACAGCATTTGATCATTACCAGGCAATCATCCCAGGGTAAAAAGAAAAAAAATCGAACTGGATTAATATTTTCCACAATTTTCCAAGCATATGGAAAAAAGTAGGTGTAGGAAGTAGTGTTAGGAGCTGATTAGCTGATAAAATTGGAAGCAGTGCTCAGCTGCATTAGGCAGAGCACAAACAGCATGTCAAAGGAGACAATCTTTCCACTCTGCTCAGCACTGGTGAGACCAGTGCCAGGCTCAGTTCTGGGCTCCCCAGTGTGAGGGACATGGACACACTGCTCAGACCAGGGAAGGAATACAAAGATGGGAGCCTCTGTCAAGAGGTGAATGAGAGCACAAGGACTGTGCAGCCTCAGCAGAGGACACTCGGTGGGATCTTAGCAGTGTGTGCTCCCTGACTGGGTGGGGAAGGGAAGAACAGAGAGGACAGAGCCAGGCTCCTCCCAGTGGTATCCCATGAAAGGATCAGAAGAAATGGACATAGACTGAAATACAGGAAATTCCACTCAAACCACTCATTTGTCAGAGTGGCTGGACACCAGACATATCACCTACAGCAGTTCTAGAGCCTTCACTCATGGGTACTAAAAACCCATCTGGATACTGTGCTGACCAACTCTCTCTACATGACTTCTCTTTGACTAGGAAGGCTCATTTGGATTAACTGGACAAGCTCCTTCCAAACTCAACTACTCTGTAAATGTGTGAGGCTGATGTTTCTTATAAAAATTTCACAATCAAGCCAACCACGAAAAATCCATGCTTCAGAAACTTGTACTGATCCCAAGGTATCATCAGCCTCTGTAGTCTCAAAAGAACTCAAGACTTTAGAAGAAAAGCAGCCCAGGAAAGAGCAGCTCCATTTCCATTTCAGCTCATTACTTTTTTCTGCCACTGTCACCTGACATTTCAGTGGTAGATAATTTTACCAGAAGCAATACCAAGAAAACTTCCCAATTTCTCCTTTTTCCTACCAATGTGACAGTTCACATTTTTCCAGAAACTTAACATTAAGTATTAGCTTTCTAAAGAAGAACTGACAGGTTATGCTCTTCTTAAATATCCCTTCCTCTCAGAAACAAGAAACTCATCATCATAATTTAAAAGCATTACAGCCTTTAACACAAGGTATATTTTAATAAATAACAGATTTCATAAACAAAATACAATTACTGAATTAATGTCTGTGTATAAAGAAAACAAAAAACCACACAACTTGATAATAAAAAAGTACTATCCAGAAATTAACACTAATCTACTAACAAATGAAATTGAGATACTGAGTAAATTAGCAAACCCAAGAGGTAATGCCAAGAAAATCTCAAATTCACATGACATGTACCAGTGAAATTGATCACTTAAATACAACACTACACTACTCAGCTCTGATTAGAACATCAGACTAAAAAAAGGCAAGTTAAGAGTTCCTCAGAGTCCTTCTCAGAATATTCTCAGATTCCTCAAAGAGAAGAGAAAGGCTAAATTCATCTTTTTATCTTGCATTTTAGTTTGCTTCCTTAAGGCAAGCAGACTTATATAATCTCATTTGATTTTCCACAACAAATACTCAATCTCTTCACCACTTTCAAGCTGGTCTGACAGAGGTCTCACCCCATGTAATTTTTATGGCATTGATCAGCCATACATAGAAAAAACCCTCAACACACTTGCTGAAAGAAAATTAGTTTAATACTCTCAATATGAGTATTAAACTCAATATGAGAAAATACTTCCGGGGAAGATCTTAAAACATCCTAACCAGAGGATAACATCTGCTGGGAGATGACTGCTGTCTAAGCTCTCACAGGTGCACCAATATGAACTCTCTCAAAGCAGTGAGCCTATGTGATAGCTGCAGGGTAACTCAGATTGAAGTCCACATGATTACAAAGAAAAACACACTGGATACTTCGCTCAGTTATTGAACCAAACACTGCTACTTGCAGAGCAAATAATCAGGGCATGGTTCTCTAGGTGGTCTGATGACCTTACAGTCAAGAGCTTCATAATCTTAAACCACTAAAAACAAACAAGCTAAACATCCCAAGACCCATGACGTTAAGTCATGCAACTGATTTAAATACACAGGCTTTACATAGGGAAAGGTAATCCTCAAATACAATATGAAAGGAATCTGTGTTTACTAAGTATTCATAGCATCCACCCCTCCATCCTAATTAATTTCAAATAACAAAGCAAAGACCAGGTCGATCTTCCAAACAGAAATGCTTGTTAGTTTATGTTTACCATTCATACAGGTAGGAATAAGCTTTTTCCCCTTTTTCTGAAGCAACTTTCAATATAACAGATTTCAGGTTTTGACTAAAAGATTATTTGACATGACAAATGTAACAATTATTTTAGGTGTCATACTTAGCTACTGACAACTTAATATTTTAAGTTAAAAAATTAATTGATGATGTATATGTCTTCTCATTCAACAGCCACATTTCAGAAATTAATCTACTACAAGATGCTTTTAGATGACTGTACCTGCTGACTAGGGTAAGAAGGTGGTGGACTATCCATTTTTGTTTCATCTTTCCTTAATGCCCTTTTTCCTAGAGATATTTCCTCCTTTTGAGTCCCTGGTGGTTCACCACTGCTCTCCCCATCTGCTTCTTCATCATCTGCTTCTGAGGAACTGCTGCTAGTACTGCTCACCTGAGGAGACTGGACAACATGAACTCATTAACATGGGGACATGAACAAGGACAAGAATCTCTCCAGTGAGCACATCCAAAAACCAGAAAAAAATGAGGACACTGTAAATACTGTACCTCATCTTTCAATGCCATGTTTTCTCCGCCGCCATTTAGCTCGCTGTGGATTCCATTCATGTTGGCTACAACCTCGGCATCGTCGTAATTATTCAGTGGGTAGATATCAGCAAATTTTGCTGATAATGGTGCAACATCATCATCATCACTACCACTGAAGGGAAAAGAGGCTTAGATAAATCACAGGGCTCAGTTATAGTGAAAGCAGCTAAAATACTAAGATGAAATAAAGCTGAGGGCATCTCTTGCATAAATGCTCCTATCAGGAGTCAATGGATGATCTTCCAAGTCGTTCAACTTAATTTACTTTTTCAAGCAAGTAAAATCAAACAGGCAGCCAGATAATCCTACTGAATGTAGAAGTTAATGTGCCTGAATGACAGATGCGATTGAAAATAAGATTCTCTGCTGGTTTTGGGTGAAGTATTCTTCAAGCACTATTTTCTGACCAAGAATCTACGGAACTGGAATTAATAATTCTGGGATATTGATTACCTTTAATTTAATGAAAAAGCCTTATGCCAATGTCTTCCTTCACAGAAATTGCAATGTGGAAAAACTCCCAATATAAAATTTGAGTTTTTCAACATGCTAAATGTGACACCAGTAAAAAGGGAACACTGAACACATCAGAGTAGCTCTTAAATTTCTCAGCAGCAATTAGTTTGTAGACATCCCCACATCTGCATGCTTTTCAGAATCTACTCTAAAACACTTAGTGTAATTTTTTTGCCTTACAGATAGATAGTAAAAGGATGTACATGCTTAATTACTCACTCCAGGGAAGTGTTGCAAAGATTGGTTAGTTCACGTTGCTACAATAATCCAGAGCTCTTAAAGGAGCTCTTAAACTGTGCAGTTCCATCTTGTTACATTCCATAAAATATTGAGCCAAAATTTAATTACATGATGGCACCATTAGGCATATTTCAAATGTGCAATGAAGAAACAAAACACAGCCGATAGTATGAGACATGAAATGGCACTCCCCCAAGGAGCAGTGGTATTTCCCTAAAAATAGGCTTCTTACAGTAAATAATACTTGGATTCAACTGAACAAGCTTCTGAAGAGACAAACTGAACAATTTTTGACATTTCAGCACCAAAATTAGTGAGAGCTTATAGAAATGGCAAAGCCATGTAAGAACATGTAGCTGTTCTCAAGTGCTCCCAGTTGGGTTCAGAAACTACAGCTCTGTAATGAAATATTAAACCATTGGTGGTAGTAGATAAATGTTTAGAGAAAATGGAACTTAGTGACTGACAGTCACCAGAAGCATCCCACACAGCTGCACTGTCCTCATTCATCACAGTGTATGAGCATAGAACACTATGGCAAATTCCCTTGACTGTACCTGCAGCAGGTTTTGTTACTTCAGTGTTCCCACCACACAAATAACTCAAGTTGGATTTTTTTTAAAGTATTTCTTTAGAATATCATATAACAGAGAAGACTCCTGGTTACCTGAGTACAAAAGCCAGCCCACCAGGCAGCTTTAACTCTTCAGAATTACAAAGGGGTGGAAGTCTATCATTGAACTAATGTCTCAAATCTGGTAATGACTTTGACTTTAGTGTAAGAAATTGAGCACCCTATCCTTCTGATAGAGACAATAATTTTTGATGCAAGACATATTAACACAGGTTCAAGACATATGAACACAGGTTGAACAACCCTAAAAGACATAAAGTAAAGGTTTTTTTGGAACTCATATGAAAGCAATTCATATGAAATGACAATCCTTTGAAGAAAAAAATGCCAGTTCCCTTGCCAGATTTAGGAAAATCTGGCATTTTAACATGATGCTCTAAAGCAGATCAAGATCTCATGTCCTTGTAATTGCAGTGCAGGAAAGCACACACTATGAAAACTCCTAGCAACACTGGTAATATGGTGTCTTCAGAAATTTTCAGAAATTTGACAGCATCTTTTTAATTTATGTATGTTTGCACAACATACAGCTGGAGTTGTGGCCAGATGAATACAGTACCATTATTAAATAAATTTCTGAGGCAAAACTAGCATTACATAATGATAGCCTGCCAGTGTCATTTGCCTGCTTAAGTTCGATGCACTATAAAAATCTAAAACAGAAAAAGGAACTTACAAAGTTGGCGCAGAACCATTATCTGCAAGGATGAGTCTGGGATGTTGCTGAATTGTGATAGGTGAGCTGGAACCCGATCCTGAACTTGCTGAGGACATGCTGGGTGGGCGGATCTCAGATAAATAATCCGGAGCAGAATCAATTTGTAGCGGTAACTGGTTAATGTGGATATCATCCGTTATGGGAGAATCCATGATGCCACACGTTAAAATGTGTGAAAGGCTGCAGTCATCACAAGTACATCTGTTCAAGAATTACATTACAGACTTTTATGACCTTGTTTAACTAGCATTTATTTAAAGTAACCACACTCTTTGTTCCAATAATGTATTTATATTTTCCTTGATCAGGAAAGTAATGATTTATTATGATTTCATACTAAAAACATCGGCTCACCTTCTTCTATAATTACAGTTGGGACAGTCAGGCATGCTCAAACGTGATGACAGCATGTGTCTCATTGTGTCTGTGAAGTTGTTCTCCCCAGATAGTGCTTTCTTGTTATTAAGCTGAAGTAAATGGTAAAGGCAGTGTTTTAGTAGTGCAAGTCTTCCCATTAAAAAGTCAACGGCACATAATGACAAGTTACATAATCAAAAAGGGTTCTTCGGGCAAAATAACTTAAAAGCAGAATAATTCAGAATAATTTCACGAAGGTGGTATTTTGAAAGGAAGTTCAAAGTTACAAGCAACAAACATTTGGCATCAATACTCTTCAAATTAAGTATGCCTCTACAATGAAATAGCAAAGTGGACAAGTCCATCTCCTTGACTCATTCATACGTACATCTTGCACGGTACGTCTGCTGATGCATTCTGAACTTGAGCAATTTTTGTCTCGTCTCATGATATGCACAAAATTACACTGCTGACAAACGAAGAAAGCAAACTGATCCTTAACTTTCAAAGAAAAAAAAATAGGACTAATTTGGTAGCTACAATGGTATAGAATAAGAGTAGCTGCCCAAAACACGACTTGACTGCATTAGTGAAAAAATACAATCCAAATAACCTCCACCTGGCAGAGGCCTAATCCTGAAAGCACCTAATTTCATTAGATACCTACAAGCCTTAGGTTAAACAAGGATGTGCCTAAGCTCCCACTTCTATGGATTCCCAGACCTGATCCTTACCTAAGCAGCCATGGTCTTACAGCTCACTTAAGGCCAATTAGGATCAAGGAAAAAGAGGATTCTTCCTCAAGTCCTCTGAGGAGACCTGTATACCAGATGTTCTGAAGACATGGTTAACACAGGCTTACATTCCTTATAGGAAAAAGTACTTACTGATGACTGCTTTGAGTCATTGCCAATTTAAGCTTAAGTTTAAGTTTATTAAAATGTACTATCATACTCCCTCTGGCTCATGACTAGTGCTGCTTTCTGCATACTGGTACAGGAAGGGAGAGGTTCTCCATCCAGAGCTGACTCTATCCGAAGCCCACTGTACTCTTATGGAAAGCATGATGCACACTTGAACACTTCTAGGCTGCAGGAGAGAGTACCGAGTCTTAAACAGCAGTTTCATAGTAAGGCAGTAACTTCTACTGGCCCCTCTCTGGTTGCAGCTTGAAAAAAGAAACAGTTCTGCTCAGCCCTTTCCCCAAAGAGCAGATCCAGGAGCTATCTCCAGAGTCTCAACAGGTGGAATCACCTGCCCTGATACTGAGGCTCATACTCCTGCACACACAGGCATTTGTTGAACTCTTGAGCACAATATTCCCTACCATGTACATCTAGACAGCTCCACACTCAATGTATTGGCTGTTTTGGATCCCACTCTACGGCAACAAAAAATCCCTGTTTTTTTTGTACAAAGACTTAAAACACCTGGCATTCAGTCCTAAGACTACAGTGCTTGTGTTTCACCTTGTAGTAAGTGAGATTACGTACTTTTACCTGCTCTTCTTGGATCTGACTTTTCTGTATTTATAGCTGATCAAATTTCATGCCTGGCATAGTTGCAGAATTAGATTGCACAATACTACTACAACATACTACACTCACATTTGCATCTTATGAATATATGTGCAGCATTAGTAAATCTTAGAATGGTATGAAAATAAAATCCTACCTGCTCTTCAATAAAACGCCTCTGTTTAAAAAATTCCCAGTCTTCCTTTAGCATGCGCTGTTTTGTTTTCATTGCCATCTAAAACAGAATTTAAGGAAAACTCATTGATTTAACAATAGAAAACCTACTTTGCTGTCAATTGGCCTGCTTCATTAAACCTAGCTTACATAGGCTATTCTGCAAGTACTTACACACTTAATCAATATAAAATGTATTTTATTTGCTAATAATTTGAATCACTTAAAAGACTTTATATTCATTTACATGATTTTTCACCCGTATTTTCCACTCGGATTTTTCCACTGTTACTCCTTATGTTAGTATTTATTTTAATTAAATTGCTTCATAATATTTTTAATAAACAGTGATTAGTATTAAATGCTCAACATCTCAGATCCATTACAACTCATTAAAATCTATAGATACAGGACTTACGGCAAGGCCCCAGTGCAGGCTCAAGTGTAAACCCTAAAGTACCACTTGTGGAACTAATCAGCCTAAGAGTCAAAAGAATCAAAAGTAGTGACCTAGACTAACACTATTTATTCCTCAAAGTTTTTCATGACCCCTGATTTATCTAAGGTGGAAAAATACTTTATAGTTACTTGTCTCTCAGATCATATCACCATAAATGCACATAGAGTCTAACTTTTTGTACACTCTTTGATATTTTTCTGCTTCAGTAAATAAACTGACTCTGAGGGAACACAAAAGTTTTTATGAATTATAACACAATAAAATGCAAGAACAAAACTCCTTCTGGTCATACCTTACATTTTAACAGCATTATTTCATCAGTGAGGAAAAACAACTACCTGGGTTATCTTTTACTATTCTTTTTAAAAATCTACTTAAATAATAATAATCATCTATCACTTTACAGAATATAAGAAACTGCTTCATAAAATAGGTTAGTGAGCCAAAGACCAGCAGGTTACACCATTAGCAACATTCTTTTTATCTTCAAAAGCACGCCTACAGAAATTCATATTTGATAAAAAGTGTAAAGTCCCACTACTAAGCTAAGTATATTAGTGCTATTATTATTATTTAACTTAAGATGATGAAATTTTAAGCTGGGGATTTGAAGCAGTATTAAGTGTAAAAAATTTGCCTAATTAATTTCTGAAACTGTCAGCATCATGTCTTGATTACTACTGTGGATTTGGATTTCCTTTGCTCCAGTGAGATAACGCTAACACCAAAAAATTAGTTTACCAGGTCCACGTGTGTTTAATTAAAAAATAAAAAAAAGGCACCGATGAAATATTGTTAAATCACTCATATAATTTCTTAGATACATTAAAAGGTACTACAGAGTCTGTGGCAAGCAATATCAGAAATTGCATGCTGGAAGAACCTATCAGCTCCTGAGAACCCTTGAGCTATATTTAAAGCCAGCAACACTCACTGGTTTGGGTGCCCTGACACCTGAACCCTCATAATCAAAGTCAGCCACCTCCATTCACTATACTCTGCAAGAGAAGACTTTTAATGCCAGAGAACATCATTTAAAACAGCCAGTGCATTAACTGGGAGCTGTGTACTCAAGCCTGCCAAGAAACTGTCACAGCAAACAGCATGGGGTAAGTCCTGGTGCCTGAGCATTAATGGGAACACTCAAGTTTTCCTACTTCCACCTTTGCAGCCTTTCCAATACTCCATGTCCACAAGTATCTTAAGTTATTGACTCCATAAATAATAGAATCCCAGTAGTCTCCCTCCTTTCTTTTCCCCAGCAAATATTTATTTAACCAGAGCAAAGCAGCTGCAATACAAACCACATAAATCATCTCCAAGAACTCTGCTAGGGAGTGGGAGATAAATTCAAATGTCATCAGAAGAAAAAATTAACATTTCGGTCTCATACATCTGGACTGAATATTCTACTACCACTGCCCAATGGAGAAGAGAGGGCAACTAGCACTCCCTTCCTCCCTGTTTATGAGGCTAAAAAGTATTTGAGCTCCATCAGACAGACAAGGTGAACAAGTACTTTTTCCATTCTGAAATGGATTTAATCATGAAACAAAGCCAGCAGTCCGGTCAGAACAAAAACATAACATTAAATCATCTGGGAAAACTCTGATGTCCATACATATATCACAGGATGCTTGCTCCTTTTGAATACTGAAGTCTGCACCAAATGTAGATCACACAGTTGAGCTTCCCAAATTCCATGTGTGAATCTATTTTCTTAAGACTATTTCACAAGAAATAATAAAAATAATTCCTCCTATCACCAACTCTCGGCACACAAAAACACCGACTGCTTCAATTATCTACACAGCCACCATAAAGACAAAAACCAATTTATGCCCACACTATTTTGTCCATTAAGTTGACCAGGACTGTAAAAAAAATTAAAATCACGCATTAACATGGAGAGATAAGCAAGAAGCTCTGCCTGGGTAAAAGCATTCCTTATTCTAAGCTTTATCACAGCATACACATGGCCCACCACTGCATTAAGTTATGTCTGTGTAAGATAGCATGACACAGCTATCTTACACAGTCTTAAACAATTAATATTTGTATTGTTTGCAAGAGGTATTCTTTTTTTTATCAACAAGTAACACCATACTGAAGTGGAGGGTCCATCAATTATTTTTGCTGATGCCCTGTTTTGGGTATAATTCCACAACACATAAATGTGAACCATTCTTAAATCTCCTCTCCTTTTTAACCTTTCAAACACTACCAAAAAAACCTCACAAATCTGCTGAGCCAAGAAGCAAGCAACTAATGAACGTGCATTCATTGTTAAGATGCACAGTTTCTACAGCAGCTGGGTTTTCTGACTTCTATCTCGTTGACAAAAGTGTCACTGCAAATGATGGTTATACTGAATAATGTATTTTTGATCAAGAGAATATAACCCCAGGTTATCACCAACACATGGTTTCAGGCATGACTGTGAAAAAGCTTCTTCCTACAAATATATACCAATATAAATATCAGTATCTTCTTTCAAATTTGATGGTTTAAGTTTTACAATTGTTTCCCCTACATACCCCTGCCACCTTTGTAGGTACTTCTGGTCATTAAGAAATAAGTCATCACATTAAATCCCCCAACTGGGAGAAAATTGTCTGTTTGCACAGGACACAGGCTTCACTGAGCAAATTAGAAAAAATGCCACAAGGCAGAACTTGTGGCAGCTGCATGGTCACTTGATAAAAAGAAATACAGGAAAGTCAGTTAAGAGCTGATTATCAAGTGGTGCAGAACAACCAGTCAGAAACCAAATATGAATGTGACTCTAAAGATGCCATTTAAAAAACAATAGCTGAATGATGGCAGTGAAGTGGGCTCCTTTCTTACTAGAGAGGTAATAACAGAAAGTCATTACACTCTGACACCATGGGAAAGATGACTTCTAATAGCATAAAATGCGAGATGATGACATTTCACCAAGCTGAAATCAAATATTTAGGTGCACAAAAGCAGCCAGACCAAGAGAAAACTTTTTAACTCAAAGCTCACAGATGCAGTCCCCAAATACAGAGCAAACTCTAAAAAAATTATTTATATCCTGTCTCCATCATTAAGGCACTGAAATTAATGGTAAAAGTTCACTTAAATCTTCAAGACAGGGAACAACATCTGAAGGACATTTACAGTGTATCATAAGACTAAAGCATGCCTGTCATCTTTAGAAGCAACATAGCATTAGAGAATCTCAAATTAGTTCTCCATATTCCTACTGCTCATAAAACTTTGAAATAGAAGGAAAGTTCTATAAAATTCTCTATTTCCAGTTATTTCCAAGACATTTTTTTCTTCTAGACCACGTAAGATTGAATTAGCAGATTTTCGCTCTTTTCCTGTGATGTTTAAAAAAAAGTTTTTTAAGCATGAGACAAAAGCCACAGGAGAAATTTTTTTAAGATTATAAAAAACCACATGCAAAATAAACAACTATTTTTCTGAAAATTAAGCTCTTAGCAATGTAGGAGTCAACACAATAACAATTATTTTATGAAACATAGCACAAATTCAGAATACGCTATCAGATCATATACTTGATTAAATATACTTGATTAAAGAACTGCTTCAGAGCTCTCAAATGTTTACACATTGAGACAAACTGCAGTTCCCATTCTGACGACTGTATGATGATCATCGTCACACTATTAAACATGCCATAATTTTAAAAGCTACCTCTTCATCTGGATTTCATTTAGGGATTTATTATTTCAAAATCCTAGGGGGTTTTGTGGAACAGGTTATTTTTATTTCCTATGGCTCATTTACTGGCTAACATAAAACATTTAAAAGACCATCTCTAAACAAGAACACAACAATTTGCTTCAACACTTTGAATATGTCATTGTACAATCACCACTAAGGATTGATAAATTAATGTTTTTCTATTGTGAATGACTAACATGAATGTAAAAAGTTACGTTTTGTTGCTTTGACAACCCTGGATAAAAATACCCCAGAAATAACTCTTCACTGAAGGCACAGTCCTGCACGGGCTGCTCCCTACAATAACCAGTCTTGAGAGTGTTTGCACGACTCTTACCTGTTCATCAACATAATCATCTATTCTTTTCTGGCATTCGAGCCAGGCTTCAGCAACTTGGCCCATTTCCTGTTCCAGCTGATGATACCTTTGTAGCAAGGTACTATACATATCTTCACTACAGGAATCGTGTGTTGTTCCAAGCCTGAAAGTTCAAATAGCACTTGTTAAGGAAGAGACACTTCACTGAAGAAACACGCGTTTCAAGTTCTGCCAGCCAAAAAGAATGTTGTGAAAATGTGATTATTGAGAAACCTAGGCCCACACAGCTGCTTGTAAAAAATTGAGGTTTTTTAGTAGTTTTTCAAAAAATACCTAAACCCTGCTTATTCCAATCTTCTGTGACCAACAGCCTCAACAATGTGGGAAGTGCCATATTGCTAGAGCCTCTTTCCCATCAGCAACCACGTGACAAACCTATTTGTTCAAGTTTTGTTGCTTGCTATATTTATCCTTCCAAATTCCATGGGCTAAATATACATGTTGACTATCCACTGCAGAGCTACATAATAAAAATAAAGTCAGAAGCTTGTTAAGCAGAACTCTCATGACCAGTGCTAAAAAGATTACCAGAGGAGTTGGAGTTCCAGGTGGGAAATGTGCTGTAGAATGAGGCAAGTGAGATACAAGCAGTTATCTACTATCACTTGAATTCAAAACATGGGTATGGCAGTCACTGCTGACTGTCTCTGTGAGGAGCTCCAGAAATAGGAGACAGACTTATCTCCCTTCCTACTGCTGCATCTTTGCACAGCATCATGCTTCTTAAGTGAAGATGCCAACTCCCAGTACATTGACTTTACAAGTAATAAAAGACAAAATTCTACTTCGTAACATGTGTTTAAACCACACTGAATTGTAATGACCTGTCAATTGACACAAATGAAGTTTTACAACATTTTTCTATTCAGGAATTAAGGAGAAACTGAGTGTTAATTAATTAGCTGTGTAGCAAATCAAAGACAGCAACAAAAAAACCCAACAAAATAGAAGTATCTCAAAACATGATATTAAGCCCAGTTCCAGCACTTCAGGGAGGTTTGTTATAGATTTTCATTGCAATAGGATGTCAACCCAACCTCAGAACCACATAGTCCTCCCTGTCACCTGGCAAAGAACTAAGCCCTTAATTTTAACTTGGCAATTAAGCATAATGAAGAGCCAAGCAAACAGACAACTCAGTAAGCACCGAGTTGCAGCTGATAGTGTGAATTTGCCAATAAATTCAAATTTTTTTTGTTGTTTTTTGCCCACAACCTGCAACACAACCACTTAAGAAGGGTGCACAAGCAACTCTGCACATTAAAACTTGGGATGTCCACGGCTTGAGGAGTACAAAAAAGTTTCAAGAGATACAGTGCCTTTAGGATACAACACCTCCTTGCTATTAGTGCAATCACTGTCAACTCCTGTTTCTAGGCCACAATTTACTACTTTTTTTGGAACCTCTGTTTCTGGTATTATGTAATTATGTGAAAGTCAAATTCTTACTATATAAAAAATCAGTAATTTGTTCTCATAAGCACTCCCGACTAGTACTATTCTTTCACACAGCAGTTGTGCACAAAATGTTTTTTAAAATATGCTCAAGTCAGAAGCAAGAGAACTCAAAAATTGTATTAGCAATGCAACAGCATTTACTCTAATTATTTGACTCAGAGTAAAGCTAACGTGATACTGGTAAATACACTTTCACCTCACACAGCAAGTATAAAGCAACAATTTAGTTAACATTATCCTCTAAACAGAGGTAGTATATGCTCCTCAACTGCAGTAAAAAAAAAATGAATAAAAAGGATAATATATAGATAAAATGTAACAAGAATTGCTCACTTAAAGTCACTGAGACTTTCAAGCCATACCTGTTGACAAACTGCATGCCTATATATTTTGATCAGGGACAATGGCATTTAACAGAAACCCTGCAAATATCCTCACCACTGTTCCATGCCATGCTGGGAAAGCAAAGGGGACAGAGAAGCCCCAGGTATTGGTCACTTCATTGGTCACCACATCCCAATAAAGCAGTGTGGTGAATGCAGGAGACATGTCAGAGGCTGCATAAATCAGAAGCATCTTAACCCAATCAATATTATTTAACCTCTAAGAAACTCTTCATATTGAAGTAGGGATACTAACTCACCTTCGAAAGGACTGGATTTCCTCAAATACTCATTATGAAAACACATCCTTACAAAATGCTGTCCCTGACCAAGAAGCCCTGCTGACTAGTTAACTCCTGCTAAGCCATGGACAGCCCTCACAGCTGCTCTGCCGACTGTGCAGCTGAGCTGCCTCCTAAACAAGCCACAGATGCTGACTGTGTAGCCAAACAAGACACAACACATTAAGACCCTGGTAGTTTACCCCAGCAGATGTCCCCTGTCAGTTGTGGAATACTGACACAGCTGAGCTGGTATTAGCTAAGCAAACTCCATCCCCACAAGGCTGCTGTTCAAACCTCCCTATGTGAACACCTTTTCTAGTCTGACATCTGATAAGCATCCTTGGAACTAACCACAGAACACCAACTACGCATTTTAAAAAAGCCAGAGCTATACAACAAATTTAGTGATTTAAGCAAAGGATGAAAGAAAGGACAAACACCCAAAATCTAAGTGAAGCTGAGATGTCAAAATGCCATTTCACATTTCTCTTCAGGAAGAGAAAATATGGCCAATGCTCTTTTTAAAATAAATTCTGACAATATTTTCTCTACTGCACATAAGTGATTCTCTGATGACCAAATGTCCAGAGGACTAGGCTGATCCCTGCTTTTCCATGTGAGGCTTCTATAATGGAACATCCTCCACTAATTTCTAGTGGAAGGCAGAAACATATCCTTCTCAGAGAAACCTAATTCTGACACAGTTAGCTCAACAATAAAATCCTCAGAGTCCATGAATACAAACAAAATCTATGTTTATCAAAGAAAAACAAGACATACACTATATAAACTAGAAATGGGGAGCTTGTGCTAAACTTTTCTTATCAAAAAATGTTTCATGTCAATCAAACTAAAGCAAAACCATGAGTTCAAGGGTGTTTCACATAAACTAGCAAACACAAATGTACGGGAAAAGAAACTCCTGCAGGAAGAGATTCTGATTTCACCATATTTGTAAGCTTTGAAGGTGGCTGTCACCACAGTGATAGCAGAAAAACAACTTCTGTTGCTCTGACTTTAACTGCAGTAGCACAGAACAGGTGAAGGAAATGAAAAATGCTTTTGTTAAGAAATAACTGTAATGTTCACCAAGACCATTCTCAGCTCTGCAGATAAAGGCAATAAAAACCTTTTTATATAGTAAGGATTGCTGCAGTAAAGAGATGAGGAGAGGCCTTGTCAAAAAGCATGGACATGATGAAGGACAGTCACAGAAAAAGAAGCCACAGCTCACTGGAAAAATACAAAATTAAACAACATGCTGTTGAACACAGTAACAAAATCAGCTGTTGGGGCAGGGGGAGAAAGGCTTTCGACATCAACCCAGTTTGATCTAAACAAATTGGGTAATGTATGAGGGACCTTAGACCTCTTACTGAGCCTGGCAACAATTAAACCTTTTTTGTCTCTTCTTTTTTACTTTCTAATATCAACTAGCAAAAGAAGGACTCAAAAGACTTTTTTTATTCACTGTGTGCAACATCCCTTGTAACAGAATTAGTCAAACTGCTCTTGTACCATGGAAAATTACCTAAGACAATACCTTTAAAGCATGTGTACACAGATCATAAATGTGTCATAATCACAAACAAGACTGAAAGGTCAACATGAATCACCAACGACTGTACGTTAAAAGTGTTTGGATTTAGTGTAAAGAAAATTCTTATTAATACCTCTTCCCTAGAAAACCCAAACGCTTTGGCAATAGATAAATTACAAGCAGAGCAACCCTACTAAGAAAACATACAATTTAATGCCTTGGGAGCTTTAAAACCATGAGACCTACAAGCATACAACAAGGGGGTTTCTCCAATGAAAAGACAGCTTAAAACCCCAAATTCAGTTCTGTGCAGTATGGGAAGTAGAAGGTAATAAGGCTCTAATTTGCTTGTAGAGTTGTAAAAACAGCAGCAATGCCTGCTGATTGAGAACAGTAGTATTCAGTCATACCATCAGTATTTACACAGGAAGCTGTCATTTTACTGGGTAACCTACAACTAAGCAAATTGGGACTGTAATTCTTCTGACAAGCAAGTTATGATAGCAGCCTTCTCAACCAACAACACTATTCAGGAGAGAGCAAAGATTTTTACCAGTTCAATCGTAGCAGCATTTTTTTTTTAATGCTGTGGTTCCAAACATGGGTTTTCATTTCTTCCCAAAATCACAAAACAAAAGTTATACTCTACCTTAGCTGTGATACCAGCGTTGGCAAACTATTCTGCAGGAGTGGCTCAGAAAATACCAGATTTTCAAACAGATGCTTGTTGTGCAATTCCCACGTCACCTGAAATTTCTTCAAATGTTCATTTTCCTATAATGATAAAACAACCAGAAATAAACCAGAGTTAAGGAAAAAAACCCAAAACTCTGCGCAAGGCAAGAATTGTTTTTAAAGCCTAATTTCCAACCTATAGGCTGTATGAACCAGTTCAGAACTTACGCAGTTTTAATACCCAAACCCTCAGAACTGAAGCAATTTTAATGACTTAAATAACCATAGCATCATTCCTTCTAAATTGTCATGAATTTAAAAAAATAGCAGTCTACATGATTAAAAGTTCCCCCTCATTTCTGCACCAAAATGTGCATTTTATGATCTGAACCTCTAATTCTCAGGTATTCTTGTCAAACAATTGTCTATTTATGATTATTTTTCAGCTTTTTGAACTTACCTAGTATAAAACATGCCATGTCAACCTATAATCTGTATTCAAAACTGACATAAAATCAAATAAACAGTTCTCAACTACAGCTTAAAGAATGAAGTTCTCTGAACAGACAAGACCAACACCTTACTTCTCTAGTAAGCAGAACATTTTTGTATTTGAGGTTATTCAACATATAATTGTATGTAATTTTAAGAGCTAAACCTTAAAACCATTATCAAGAAAACACAAGAATTCAAAACACGTATAAGACACTTTTCAAGGCAGCAAGTTATCCTACACATAGCTGGCAGTATGTAGGTTTTCTGTACCAGGACTCACCCACACAGTAGAATAAAATGCAAGCATTCTGGCTCTCAGACCAGCAAGTGGGCCTTAAGCACTATAACCCCAAGCACCCAGACACACCATTACAGTCTGGAATTTTTAAGTTTTGTTAATAACAGTGGGTTAAAAAATAAACCAACCAACCCTATTTATATCAGACCTGAAGACAAGACTATCAGCATTAAAAAATACCAATTAAGTTCAAAGTATTATTACTAAGAAGGGTGCGTGGAGGGGTTTTTTTGAATTGCACAAAAGATGTGCACTTTTTCATTTTCTTATGCCTTCAAAATATTTTAAATGTCTATAAAATGCTAATAATTTCTCAAGGTTCACTGAGATAGGTCGATTTCTTAAGGAATTTCCATATTATGATGTGAACAAAACAATCAACACCTATCTACAAACTCTTGTGTATCAGTCTGTGCAGATTATGGCATTTCTCACAAATATCAGGCAAATTTTCTTTTCTAGTTTGTATGTTGTATACTTGAAGGCCCTTCTGTACTGAGTTTTTCCAAATTGTTGTCAGTATAATTTGTCATTCCCTGCACTGGTGGGGCACAAATTCTTAGTTCCTGTTCTTGAAGTCAGATGGATTCATTTGAAAGGAAGGACAACTGTTCATAATTTCACTGAGAAATCAGTTTCTCACAGGTGGAGGCTCAAGGCATTATACACCTTTCTACAGTACACTACATGCAAAGCTTTCATCCTTAAAAGACAGGCAGCACTAAGTTTAGAGATCTTGGCTTTCTGTTCTGTATTTTATCTGAAAAGATTCCTTCTTCCATAATGTACTGGTATCTTGAGAGGAAACATCCATGCACATTGGAAAAGCTAGTGAGCCTCGTACCTGTACTGAAAGTTGTGACACACTACTCCATTTAATAAAAAGGTTATTTAATAAATCTAAGAAATGTATGACAAGAGACCGTACCCTACATTCTCACATTTCACTTTTCTCACATTTCTCAAGGTCACAGCTTAGTAGGCAGATGTTTTCAGTACTGACTAGGCTGCAGAAGGAAAACTACAGGAAAAATCTGGCACATATAGCGTTTTCTTATGCTTCATTTTTTAAAAGAGAGGAAGAATTTTATTTTACTTTTAATTTTATCAGGAGAGGGGCTTACTAGGGAGTTCATCTATCTCCTGTTTTCTCATTATTATTTCAATCTCCCATGCCTATTAGTTCTTGTGACTACTAGTTCACAGTAATTGCCACGAAAAAGGTGTAAAATGGTTGTTCTCTGATCAGCTGTGTAATTCTGGCACTAATGGGTTCGGTATTGGCAGATCCACTTTGAGGAAGCTAAGTTTGCACTGCAAACCATTGGCTTTACAGCTGAACAAGCTGCAATGCAAATCAACCTCAAGAGCAACCTTCTCTCAAGCACCTTGTTAGAAGGAACTCGAAGACTGCTAAAAGCAGCCAATAAACAGGAGATGGCAGTGACCTCCTGTCTGTATCTAAGTGATAAAGCTGGGAAAGATAATACAGACAACAGCAAATACAGGGCATTGACAACAAAAAAACCCCATCAGACATGCTCAAGTTTCTTAGAAGAACCATCTCCTGCTTTGCCAATTTAATTTTATTGACAGCCCTACCTCTGTAATGAAACTGTTTCCTCTCCACTATATATCCTCACCTATGGCTATCATAGTGTATGTTCCATCTATTTTTTCCTCTCTTTACCCATGCAGACAGTCACTTTCACCTAAATGGCAATAAAATCCAAACTCCTCATTTTAGCCATCTTTTTTTTTTCTGCTTGCTTGCACGAAGCTTACACAAGAAAAGGGATGGACAGGATGATATTAATAGAGGATGCACAAGAAAGGATTAATAACAAAACAGGATGAATAACCTTCTAAGACCCTAAACAAATAGAATTACAGAATTTGTTTACGGTATTAGTCACCCGATGGACAGCTACTCAAGAAGAAATTTTAAAGGCTACTGCCTATTTTACACCCAAAAATGTAATTCCAAGTCTAACATCACAATCAGTTGACAAAAAAGCATTTAAGGAAGAACATTAGAAATAATAAATTACATAGCAGATTAAGTCTGAGGCAACACAATCTGCTCAAGTAGCCATCCTAGATTGTGAGTGAAAAGCTGAACATGGAAACAATTTAAGTTAGTGCTACACACAGAAGTTGGCATCACTTAATCATGGTTGTCAAGAGACCATTAAAGATTACCACAGACGTGTTTTTCACATTAGGATATCTACTATTTTGTAAACCTGCTTAAAGATTTGTTTCAGAGTAAGTGCCACAAATAACATCCCACCTTCTTCTCTGTAAACAAAAAATAATTTCATCAAGCCACTGTAAGAGATGCCTATTCCACACTTCTGAATATTTATCTACATTTTCACAATCTCACTCTCTCCAAGGACAAACACAAAAAGAACCTTACACTTTTACCACAAAAGACACCTGAAAGAGCCCAGAAACAACTCTGCCAGCATCAGCCCTGGCAAGCAGGAGCACAAATGCTGTTTTTTCAGTCTTACCAGAGTAACTAGGAAGGCGCTGATTGTACACGCTGCCTGACAGAGTGCGCTGTACTCTTCAAGCAGGAGTGAGATGAACTGCTGTGCCTGGGGGGGCCCTTCTGTGGCCAACGTTGATGCAACCTTAGATCCCAGGGACAAGTGTCTGAGCAGACGAACCTTCATTTCAAGCACATATTCCCTAGCTTGCTGCTCCAACCGTTGGTAAAGCTGGTATGGATCTCTTTCACAAAGCCTTTAGTTTTAGAATATTTGTGACAAAAAAAGAAAATAAGAAAAGACAGCATGTAATCAACAGTTTTCATTTTCCTAGAAGTATTTACCCAGTTACCATTATCATAATCAAAAATAACCTCAGTGGCTCAGGTTTAGAGAATTACTTTAAATGTCAGAGAACACAGTCCAGTCCCCTACTTCTATTTACAGGACTGAGCTCTTGTGTACCTTTAGGACGAGGATGCCTGCACACCTGAGGAGCAAACTCATTTAGGACTTTACAACTTCACTTCAACTTTTGAGCTCAAAATCTTAACTCCATTTGCATCCAACCCTGCAGGCACCCAGAATCTTTAGATAAGCTCCCTCACAACTTCTCCATGGTGGTCTTAACATGTGACAAATTTGTATCTACAGAAGAAAACTCAACAAGATGGCTGCTTTAAACCACTTTAAATAATTCAGTTTCATTCTAAATTTCTGTGCATGGAGTTTAAGCATACACAGAATGGTTTGGGTTTTTAACAGCACAGGGAGGTGGGAAGAAGAAAACGAATGGGGTATGTACTTAAGAGTTAGGTGAATGTAAGTCTGCAGTCCGCAGCTATCTAAATCCTCGCTTTTCCCTCAGCACTCACAACACAGCCCTAGCATACTGCCATCAGGTATTCCAACGTACAACAGCGATGTGACTTGGCACCACTAACTATTCCAAGAAAGATGACCAGACACTCCATTTTTTGCCAGCTGTATCTAAGAAGACCCAAGCATGGAAGTGGGAATTTCTGCCTTTTAAACAGTTACTCAGCCACAGCATGGTCTTTCATGCTACTTAAATGGAGGATTTTTTTTTTTTTATCCATTCAGCACCTGCACTGACTAGCTTTGTAAAAAATTCTGCATGATATTAACACTACAGACTGGACACACTGGTGCCTGCCCAAAGTGTATCTTTTTTTATTTTACACTTCATAGATCATAAGCAAATTCAGTGAAAAATAATCCAACCGGCATTTAAGATTTCCTTCTCTGAGATCCTGTTTCTCTCTTTGTATTTTAATATCTTCCAAAAGTGAAAATCAGTTCTCAGTAATGAAAGCTCCTGAATACATAAGGAAACTACACAGTATATGTTGTGATTTCCAAAATGTTTCCATTAAGGAGATGCACAACATCAATAACCATTTCAGCTGTGATTCAGTTTTAATTACCAACACACTATGCAACATTTAAACATCTTTGATTTCCAAGCCTATATTGCATGTTTTGGTCACTTAAATAAACAAAGTGTGACTAATAGGGAGGGACACTATATTACTCTGCTTGTACACAATGCACATTCAAAACCAAACAGATTTTATACAAACAAAGTGCAATATGCTTCTTTAATTACCTATTAAAGCCAGTTCAGGTGTACAGTCATATTAAGAGCAGTGCTAGATGAATTTCTCTTTCAAATGTGTCTTTACCTCACCAGAATTTAGGTTCAACTATAAATTGCACATGAGAACTACAGCTGGTCAGACTGCTTAGATCTTGGTGTAGTAAGCACATATGGAACCCAGGAGAACAAAAACTCCTTGATCACATATTGAGTTAGAAAGAAACTGAGACGGTCCTACTGGAACCCTTTAAGGCTTGCCACAGTATTCCTAAAAGCAAAAAACCCACCAATGAGGATCTTGTTAAGTCCATTTTTACTTCAACAACTACAAAAGCTACAATTGTGACTTGTAAAATGAGAATGAAATTGGTATCCACCTCATCTAGTGATCAATGTCCAATATTAATTTTATTTTTATAAAATTTCTTCCAGGTGTTACAACCACAGTAAGGTGCAAGCACTAACTACTACTACTACTAACTCAGCCTAGTTCCACAAGGTAAGATTTTTCACATGGGGGCAATTCAAACTTAACACTCCCTTATGAATAAGGCCTTTTGAAGAATAACACTCTGGGATCCTTTCATAATTATACATTTATATTCCTATTGCAAACAGCATATGAATTTAATAGCTTCCCATTCATTCAAACAGTACTGAAAAACCCTGAATAAAATAGAATTTATATGCTTTGAAGCCACATACCTATCCACCAGCTCTTTCATTCCTTCTTTATCTGGTACCAACGACTGGTCTTGGTCATCTGCCAAAGGGGTCCCAGCTTGACGATAAATACACCGAACCATATACCTGACTTCAGACCAGTAATTCTGAAGCTGCTGAGGCTCACGTTCAGGCTCTGCTGAATTTTCTCTGCATGCGAAGACAAAAATAATTACCCTCTATCTGTATGCATCACATAGGTGTATTGATTCCTACTATTCCATAAAAACAAAAGTACATCTGCAAATGCCTAGAATAAAATATGAAACTGGGTAAATACTACCATCCAGAAATTACTGTTACTGTCAGACAGCCTGTTTTAAGAGTTTAAGCACACACCTACAAACAAGCTACAACACTGCCAAAGTCTGACTACAACCTCTGTGCTGCTGAGGTTGAGCTCAGTTCTTACCTGCGTTCATTACAGGCCTCACAGTTGCACGCTATGTCTGAAGGAGAGGAATTGCTAAGATCTGCAGCAGGCACTGTCTGTGCACCAACAGTTATTCTTCCTCCTCCTACAGATTCCTGCTGTGATCCACTGTTTCCAAGAGGCATGTGCAAAAGGAAATCTTGGCTCTGAAAAAAAAAAATAAAAAATCAACAAACTCAAACAGTTTGTAAGGTTTGAAATGTTGTTAGGTAGACAAATATTAAAGTGGCAATTCTTTGTGCTGCATATACTTTGGGAGGATACTCAATCAGGCACAAAGAATTGGTCTTCCAAAACCCTAATAAATGCAAGAGATGGACAGAGATGACCAACGATACAAACAGAGCTTAATTTCTAACGACCAAAGTATGCTGGTTATAATCATCACCTTTATGTACCTCAGCATAAACAATGAACTAAGCTAAAGGGAGGCTTGCATCAGCCACACTTCACCATAAAGCAGCACTGTCTCTTCAGTCTACACGTAACAGGAGGTTTGCCTTCCGGAGTTTAACAATCCCTTCTGATAAAAATCATAAAAGCTCCTTGTTTCTAACAGCCAGACACAGTATTTCATAGCAATGGATGTCAGAAAGCTGCTGCCATTGGAAATGGATGCAATCTCCTGTGCACAGTGCTGCTCAATTCTAGCAGATGACACAAACCACTCGCCCAAGACTGCTGCTATTTTGTCTCCAGTATCTCTCCCTTCTCTGTGCTCCAGCCCAAGCACATGCCATGCTTCTCTCCTGTGCCCTCCCAAGCCTGCCACCAGATTTCCCTGACACCAGGCAGAGACCTCTCCCACATCAGTACCATGACTGAAGGTGTTTTTCTTTGTGCTCCAAATCCTGGATCAGGATGCAGACATAGGTAAGAACAAACCTGCATGCAGCTACTACCAAGCAAGATAATGAGAGCAACAGCAACCTGAACACAGGAACACCTACAGTAAACCACCTATACTCTGACCTGCAGTCACAATTTTTTTTTTTACCTAGTTTTGCCTTTTTTTCCCCAGCTGGCTTCTCTAATTTGACTAGCCATCTAAATAATATAATTGCCGTTTTAAGTCAAGCTTCCAATCTTGGAAAATCCACTTGCTGTCTGCTTTCAAAAGATCCTCTTTAAAAAAGAAAACAAATTGCCAAATTAAAGAAAAAAAGGTGTTTTTTTTTTTATCCCTGGTGTATCTATATCTTAACAAAACGCTTAGGAAGCAAATCTGCCTTCCTTGCACATCTAGGATGCTTATTTTCTTTACTAGGTCCTTAAACAGAGCTTAAAGGTGTCAAAAAATTTGACTCAACTGAACAATAATGTGCCTTGGTCTTGCTGTGCTTTGAATTCTCTAGGATCTGTTTACCACCACACTACCACTATAATTCCCTTAGATGTAACCTCTTTTGATTAGTTTACTACCACTGTTAATAGCCATTATCTGTAAACACAAGTTGTATACAAGAGATACACTCTTAAATTTTCCCCACGAAGAAAGCCCTTAACCATACTTTTACCACGAGCTTAACAACACCCTCAATACAATCTTTCTTCACAGTGATCTATGAAATAAAAACCTGTGTGTGCCTATGGGTGTGTGCACAGCCTGTTAACTCTCTGCAAGGAGATATCATCTGGAATCTACAGCACTTCCAATTATCCCAAGAGTGTGACTTCCCAGGGCAGTTTTTCAGACTTGGTTCTGCAGTATAACACAGTTTATTTCTAATGAGGCTTTGCTGGACCTGTCAATGAACTTTTGGTATCTTCCTGCAACACTAAGCACAGCTCTTACATGAGGTTGAATTCACAACTTGAAATATTAGCACCACATATTAAACTGATACTTGCAGTGCTACCAAGACTAAGAAACATTAAATTCATGCTATGCAAAGTTGTGCTTCTTTATTAAAAAATACAGGAAAGAAAAGACAGCGAAACTTCGAAATCTGCAGGGAGGTGTCAGTAGAAGTGCAGTGAGTCAAGAAGTCCACTGAAAGAACAAGGAAAATTCAGACAGGTTTCTTCACAAAGAGAGGAAAACACAAGACAAGCAGACACACTAGAGAAACGTGTAATGAGTAAGGTCATGTTGGTAAAAGTAGAAGAAATTCAATTCAAGTACAGGGCATAAGGACAAAGCTTGAGATCCAATGAATTAAAAGCAAAAACCTCAGTAAGAGACAGATCCAAACCTAGCTCTGCTTAAAACTCTACAAACTCAGAGCCACAACTCCTCACTTTTGGAACAACTTCCCTGTTCAGCTAACTAAAACCAACTCAAAATCACCTAAAATGCCTTTTAAGCATTTACAGTTCCAGTGGCTCCATAGCACAAAGTAAACTTATAAATTTTAATTTAATTTGTAACATGCAGCACATAATTAAGCATCTTCTCAGTCTACTGAGGTACTTGAACTTACCACGAGAGACTGCTCTATTGTAGCGTGCCTCTCCTCCTTTTCGACTGTTCTTCGACAGTCTGGACACACCCACAGTGGGAGATGCAGCATATTGTTTGCTTTAGGAGATGTGGAAAGTGCTGTTTTGCTAGAATTTTTCATTCCGCTCTCTGAAAGCGAAGTATCTTTTCGTTCGCTTCTACAAAGAAGACAATGCTCCCCAGTTGTATACGGTGCCCTTTGGCCCAAGCCAAAGGTAAAGGGTGTCTGCAAACAAATGTTTGGTTATTCACAGAATACACTTCAGAATAGATATTCTGGTATTTGAAACAAACAACGAAACCCCCCAAAAATAACACACACATTTTACTAATCATTATAAAATGGTGACTACTTGGAGTGCCCCAAAATCAAACACAGCAGTCTCAATATCCCTAAGGCAAACAATTCTGACTACTAATACACTCCAATATAGAAAGAAATGTTTTCAAGGAGCATGGTCTACAGTCCTTCCCTATAAAATATTTTGGCCTAGATGTAATAATCTAGTAAGTCAAATTAAAAAGGGATCTGTACTTTTACTGTCACCATTTACAGATAAAAAAGAATAGTATTTCCTCTTTGAAGCTCTGTGACACTTCATTTTATAATATTACCTGAAACAAAGACACTTTCAGCTAAGCTTCCTACAAAATATAAGTTTACATCAGTTTCAACAAAACAAATCAGTAGGGTCCTAAAGTCCACTATCAACTATTGAATCAAGTAGACTTGGCAACTTACAAGGACAGAGGAACTTCAAAACCTAAACTCTTTTCTAAGATGGTACTGTGCATGAAACTAGGGTTCAGCCATGCAATGCTGATAGTCAAAAACTCAAGCAGCATACGACAGAACCCAACTTTATGAGACATAAGACAAGATGACTGGAACAAAATATGATGTAATGGCAGAATCCCAGACTTGCCCAATTTTACTACAACTACTAACTCTGCCTTAATTAGCAACATCTTCTCTGTAAGCATCAAAACAGTTTAATTCTTTCTCAAAGAAAAAGCAAACTTGAAGTAATTCAAGCACTGCTCTCAATGCTGCTCCAATCTCAATACTAATAAAAAAATGTAGCTTTAAAGACGTTGTAAGGCTGAACTGCACAAACACAGGTGAACAGTTCTTTAGGATAAAAGACCAAGTCAAGCTAAATCAAAGTTCACTCTCTTGTCTTCACAGCAACAACAAATCAATTTTCTATTGCTGACATCTAAAGAAAAACAGCAGAGTGTTACAAAAGCTGATTTGTGTTCTTCACATTTGTAAATGACAGACTGACTACTGCTCACAGACCCAGCAATATGGAAAGGAAAACAAAGAATTCTAGACATAAAAACTCAAAAGACACTGATTTCATCTCCACAAATATCTCCCTATCTTTCAAAAGTTCATGAGAAATTTAACAGATTTACTAAGAACAGCTAACCTTTACTCACTGCACTCACTGCACTAAAGCAGGAAAAAGAACGTAATCTCTCCAGGAGTCTACTGCAGGTTTTTAGAAAACCTTCTCATGCAGGCACACTCCCTCTGCAAGCTGGAAAGCCGGGACTGACAAACTCCTTCATAGGCTTTACAAGCACCAACTGATTTCCCAAGTTAGACATTCCTCTTGCAATCAGCCTCTTGGCTGACCTGCACTCAACTGAAGATCTCACTCAAGCCTAAAACCCCTGCATACGGGAGGCCATGGCTGCTTATCCCTTAGCTCTGAAAGTTTCTTCTTAAATTAATTTTTTTTTGAAGCCAGCTTAGGTCCCTGTCAGAATGATGACATCTTCATAGCTATTTTGCAGGCAAATCCTTATGAACATCATCTGCAGGACATCTTCCAACAAGAAAGAAGCCGACAAAAATGTAAAAGCTCAGAAGCTAAGACAACCTGACATGTAGTCTTTTGCAAAGGTAAAGGTCATGGCAAACACACCTCAGCCACTCTGCAGGGACTTGTGGAAATTAAGATGTGTGTGCAACTTGCTTAAAGCTGCACCGCAATCATTAAAAAGCCATGGAAAACAGGGAAGAACAACAATCTTTGTTCTAGCCAGACTTGGTGAAACCCCCAACAATCTCCCCACTGGGCCCATACTTATGACAGAAGTCAAGTTCAAATTAAAGGCCTTGGCTTCTAGAGCATAATGCAAATCAAGAATGAAAGTTGGAACTCTGACAAAATCTAGACCATAAGCATGTCTGATACCTGTTATGACTCTAGCCTACTAAAATGAAGATATAAACTGCATCTTCTTATTTATTTAAAGCACGATGAATGCAGTCACTGTTCATGTGACCATTTTGACAGGAGCAGTAAACTCTTGCTGGATTAGGAGAGCTTGCAATTAGGTCGCATTTCTATGTCTCTTCAGTGTCAGAGCAAAGTGCATATTTTGTGAAAAGAAAGATATTTTTCCACTAGTCAAGCTTCAAAAAATGTGGGATGCATCTCTACAAGAAAACACCCAATCTCACTTTCTCTCTAGAAACATATTCAGATATAACATTCATAAATGAAAGCTGGAAGTAGGACAAGTTGGAACAGAAATAACTGCATCTCTGCTATGTATTTAGATTAATTTCCAAGAATAACTTTATTACCATAAAACTGCATGGATTTTTTTAACATTCATGTCCAATTTCGAGTATACTATAACAATAAAATTTTACTTTCAAAAAAACTCCCACTGCTTTTTAAAGCTTGAATAGGAGATCATCAGAAACTGACTTCAATTAGCAACATCCCAATCTCACACAGCATTTTTTTAGAAGAGTTTGATTTGGTACCCTTAACACTGTTTAATATCTCCTCCCATTAGTAAATAATTCTGCTTTTATATATACCCACAAATTTTGACTGCACATACCTGAGAAACACTTGTGAATTCTGATCCAACAGAACTGTCTGTAAACTGTGTACCATTTAGTGAAACCTGGAAAAAAGTAACAGATTAGTGCCAATAGTTGAGTTTACCACTAAAAGAGCTTTATAAAAATAAAACAATCTTCCTCAGTATCTGAAGATTGATACAACAGCTTTTGAAATTTGAATCACTGTTCAACTGCAAAGATGGAAATCTTTTCTTTTCTAAAAACATTCCATAGATGCAAAAGTTTGGATTTTAAACTTTTGCACTATAGCTGTTTCAGCAGCAACTGAGCTGAAAGAGCTGATACAGAAAAACAGAAAACTCATAAGCAGAAGTACATTTTTCCTTCAGTATTTGATTGTCTGCATTTAGCTTTTAAACTTGTACTGTAAATCAAGACAATTAACAAAGATTCTTGCCTTTTCAAAGTTGAATACCATACTGCTTAGAAAAATATGCAGTGTTAACCAGAGGAGTATTCCACAGCAAGCCTCCCAGTGGCATTCAGCTATTCCAGAGCAGCAGCTTTCCTCCTGCCCCAGGTTATAATTCATACAGAAACCTCAGAGATCTCTTCTATACAAGCACTACAGAGACTACACCACACAGCAATGAAGTGCCTTTTACAAGTCTCAAGTGTTCTCCCACAGCACTTTTTGAGCACACTAAATCAAGAGTAAAGTCAAGACAATGTATGAATTCAAGTCAGTGACAATGAAGAGCACTCCATCACACCAACTTGAAGAAAAGGCATTTCATTTTTAAAAAATGGGAAAGGAGAAAAAGTCAGTCAATTATTTTAGTCTTTCCCTCTTCTTGAGCACTGCTTGAGCTTTTGAATTTCAGGTATCAATTACTCTGTTCCATCTTTCACATGTTTTTGTTAAACTCCCGTTTCCCACCTATTGCTGTGGGATATTGATGTCTCTAAGACTACTCTAAAGACCACAACAAAACCAGACTGTCTGACCAAGAAACCCCAACATCTCGGGTGTTGTACTGACAGGATTCAGAAAACATTTCTGTGCCCAAACCATAAACTCTAACAGGAGCTGTGCTCAGTGCAAAGGAGCATCCTTCAGTTTTATACATCTCATAGCAATCCCAACTGCTCAGTTTAGAGACAGGGAGATGATCGGAAAGCCACTGACTTCAGCTGGATTTTTCCTAAAGGCAAAGTGGTGGATTGTGAAATCACTGCTAGAGAAAACACAAATAAGAAATTGTACAACTTCACTTCCATACCCTATGCTATCTTTCCAGAGTAAATGTTTAAGAAAAAAAGCCCTCATAGGTAAGTCAAGCATCTCAGGTCTAAAATTATGGGAACAAAAATGCTTATGTGGAACAAGTTCCCTATTTTCATTTAGGCTTTCCAAGAAGTAGAAAAAAAAAGAGATGTTTGATTAAAAGAAGTCGTCTTCATCAAGAAAAGATATTCTCCAGTCTGGAGGTCCCACTGATTATTGGCATACATACACATTTAAAAATAAAGAAACTACTACGAAAGTTTAGAATGAAAAAGTTATCTGCAGATGAAAACACTTTTGAGAAAATGAACAAGAGAAGTTTATCCAGACATTACTTATTTATTATGGGAGTACACTTTCGTTACATACAAGACAGTGATAATAAGAAATACATGAGCCGTCACATTGAAACATGCAGGCATTGAGTGACCAAACTAAAACTACTTCGAAATGTTACAGAAGTAAAGACAAAAACCATGGGAGGTTTTTGTTATCCATGCAATGTCACAGAAAGCCAAGCCAAAATACTGAATATATGACAGCTTCAAGGAATGAGCTGCCAGAAGAGACATCTCTTGATCCTAAGCACTGCACAGATATCTGCAGGAGGTACAAATACCAAGGAATTTAAAGAGAGGAATTAGACAAATAGAAGGAAACAAAGAGAATTACCAAAACCTAAGTGTCTGTAGGCAATGAGATATAAGACATTGTATGCGAGGGCTAGAGGAAACTTAAAAATCACAAAAAAGAAAGACTTAAGTGGGGATGAATAATGACATGACAGGCAAGGAAGGAGGTGGCAAAACAATACATTAGAGAAAATATTAGAAGAATCTTGAAAAATTGTCCAAATAAGGCCCAAACAATAGTAGGCTAAAACCAGAAAAAAAATGAGACAGTCTCACAAATACTTTAGGGAAGAAAAAAAAGTATAAAAACTACAACTAAATCCTTTCTTGAGGTACATGAGAAGCAAGGAGCTTGTCAGGATAGGTAAGGCTAAAGTAAGTAAACAAACAGAAGCACTAAAAAAAATTTTAAAAAACCTTAAATAAAGGGTGGGGCAAAACCACCAGAATTATTTTTTGCATGCTCATGCTCACTTGGGAGGAATCTAAAGATATTCTCCAAGTGAAAGGCCTTTATGGAATATGCATTAGAGGATCTGTTTCAAAGCAAAGCACTGTTAGGAAAAAAAACCCAGACCAGTACAGAGAAAACAGACAAGTGAAAAATTAGCAACCAAGAGTGGATGACATTCAGCCAAGAGTACTAAGGAGGCTGAAGAACCTCAGAGTTGCACTAATAATTTCATGTTAATGCTTGCTTCATGCTTCACTAGTACTAGAGGAGCTAATGATTTTATTTATTTATTAAGCTTTCGAAAGAGAAATTGCACTTATCCAAAGTCTGTAACAAGAAAGTGGCTGAGATGACAAAGTTAGCTAATAGCACTAAATTCTTGATGTAACTAAAGAGTCTGGAGAACGGCAGAAGGACCTTCCAAGATCTAGTTACTGTGCCATATGTTGACAGATATAACTCTGTGCAGAGAATTCAAGTGGAAGTGACAAGCTAGACAGCTGTCACTTTTTGCATTACCCTAACTTTTTTATTTAATTTAAAAAGCCTTTTTTTTTTCATTCCTGAGTATCCTTTTTAATGATTTTAATGTTTTGTGTTTCAAAAAGCAAAAGGTAAATGCAATAAGGAAGGCCCACATAGATGATGAGTTATATCTGAATCTTCGCAAGCACTCTTCACCATAATGAAAAGTGTGTGCGTGACGTATTTCTGTTCTTACTATGAGTTTTATTTACAATGGAAAATATACAGGGAAATATATCCTGTTTCTCGGAAGTTCCTGTCACATTAACCCCCCTTTTCCAAAATGTTGATTCTCCTGGAGAGTAAGGCAGACAACATTTTGGCACAGCATAATTCATACCAGGAAGCATGAAGAAAGAGGGAATCACAGTTTAAACAATACTGCCTGATTACACTGGAATGACCTTGAAGAACCAGTTGAGCAATTAGAAAATAAGCACTCAGAGACTGCCATAATTTGCTCTAATAGCCTGTCACTATTGAAATCAGATCTTCAGGAGGCTGAGTGACAGATTACTAGACAACACACCCCCATCTCTCTCGCAACTGAAGCCTTATGAAGCCACACAAACATCATGAAAGTGAGAGTGATGCAAGATCTCAGGAGAGCTCAGAAAAAGAAAAGCAAATGAAGGAAATTTAGATTAAATTCACCATCACTGAAGCCTAAACTACTCAAAAGAAATGAGATGACTAAAAAAAAAAAAAAAAAACCAAAAAAAAAACCCACAAAAAAACCCACAAAAAAACCCAAACCCAAAAAAACCCACCCCAAGATTAGCAAGATTGAATCAATTTCCTCCCAGATAAAAACAGTAAGGATAAATTGCACCGATTTTCTCAGGGGCATTAGGAAAGACAGAACAGGAAAAAAACAATGTTATCAAGAGACAATTACAGCTACACTTAATTCTACAAGGTCCTAATATAATAATTCCATTCCATACCACTTGAATCAATCACCTTATTTTTATATAAGGAGGTGAAAAACTAAGTTTGTTCAAACACCTGGCAGTATCTGAAAAAACAGTCAGTTTCTAAGGAAACTGCAGCCTGCTACCCCTCCCAGAATCCATCCAGATGTCTTGCCCTTGCCACTTGTTCTCCTACCTGTATTTTGAAGCCCAAATCCACTTGCCACAGCTTTCCTGTGCCCAGCCTTGCCTCAGGCACTGGGAGCAGGCACCCACCAGAGCGCTGCCCGGGGCAGCTCTGCCTCACTTCCCACTGCCTCAGTCACCCATCGCCCTTGGGTGCACTCTCAAGTCCCACTCTCTGCTCAAGACCTTCCCCTCCCTGCAGCCCCAGTGAAGCTCTGACTTGGGCACACTCCACTCGCAGCCTGAGCTGTTTCTCTCCTCTCCCAGACACAGCTAAATTGGTGACAGAACTGCTGCTGGCAGCTGAGCCACGCTTACAAAATCCTAAGTGACTCGCAGATATGAAGAATGATTTCTTTAGGCCTTTAGTTCAACAGACAGCAAACGATCTCATTTCAGTAAGTGAAAATCTAGGATCCTTCCCCTCCAACCGAAACTGATTTAACGATAAGCCATTGTCAAAGTCAACTGCCTGGTGGATGAGGGGAAAGAATGATGATAAACATATCACAGACATTCAACAACAGATAACAAACAAAATCTGACGCAGGATACCCCGCGACTGGAAAGACCCGTGAAGGCACACAGGAGGAAGATTATTCTACACATACACTGTAATTCTCTCCATTCTCTAGCAGCAAGCACTGTCAGACAGGACAACACGCCGGGCAGAGCTCCAGCACGGTGAGGCTTTGGGGTTTGCTTTAAACACTGCTCCTAAACACAGGCAGGAGTGACTGCAGCCTCTGCAAAACATGTATTACAGCACTGAAGAGATATTACAACGTAAAACACAGCAGTAAACTATCAACACTTCCACACATCCCTTCCTTAATCCCCTTTTAAGTCCACATTATACCCAGTTAACATCTGGTACAACCCAGTTTGTAAGAGGAAGAGCAAACTGAAACAGTTCTATTTGGCAGTGTTATCACTCCTGCCTATGAGATTTCATTTATTTCAACATACTGATTATTTTTCATGTGCTTTAAGAAACCCATGAGCATTTCTAAAGGCATTGAATTACACTACCATGAGACGAAGCAAAGGACTACCTGATTTCTCACAGAAAAGGTTGTTTTGGCCATGCTCTGGACACACCAGTGCCACCCACCACCCAAAGCAAGAACAAACTCCTGCACCAAAATGCCATAAGCCCTGCAAGATATCAACTACTGCAAAACTGAAGCAAACCAAAGCATGTGCCCAATAAAGCAGGATGTACTCTAGAAAAATATGCGTATTCCATTATTTTTTCATCAAAGTACTTGTTAAGGGTGGTCTAATAGTGAAAGAAACAGTCCAAGGAAGTCTTGGAATCAGATGAATGATTACCCAGGACTACACTCAGGAATCCCCTTGGGGAGGATGACCATCCAAGTACTTATGGTCAATAACATCATGGCCAAGAAATGCAGAAGTGTCCTCTATCACAGCATGCCTGGGTCTGCTGCACTCCAGCTGGGCTAGCCCAAGGACACTGACAGTCCCTGTCCACGGTCATGAAAGTCTGACACCCAAGTGGAGGTGAACAGGAAACTTTTCAGATAGAATGGAAGATAAAAGTCTGCAGAACTCTTATTTTTCAAATAACCCCCAAAAGTACAAGAGCTTTTGTAGTAGGAGAGCATGACCTCTAAAAAAAGCATAACAAAATTGTATTTTTAAAAAGATTAAAGGTAGCACTGGAGCAAGGAGGAGGCAAAATTAGCATGCCCAATAGTGGGCAGGAAAATAATCAATAATGTGCAACACATTTCCAGGTTCATTAGCATAGCAACATTCAAGCAGATTTCAGAGTCCATTATCATTGGTTTTGAGGGGGAAAAAAAAGTCTTCTGCCATCAGTTATACAGAATTTAATTTCAAAGTCTTTTGAATCAGCAGCTTAAAAATAGGTGTTTGGTGGGCAAAAGGGCAAAGTCTGGAGCTTCCTACTCCAAATGTAGCTATGCTCTAGTGTGAAGCAGCAGTGAAACATGTCTTAGTGGGGGACAAATGAATAAAGACCACCAGTTAGTTTTATTAACTGTAAAGGATGAACACACTCAATGGTATCCTCTCCCTGATCAAGAAGCTGGAGTGTTTTGCTTAAGATATGGACAAATACCTAAATTTTTCATGCCATAATCAGGCATCTCTAGTGACACTGAATAGAATGTAGTAGCACATCCTAACACATATTGGCTTGCCAGGGAGTCTCAGGATTACAGGAGAGACACTGACAGATAAAGTGGTTACTGATTGTCTGCAACAGTCACCCACAGGGCAAGTTGTGGAGGCTTAACTTTACTAAGGGTGCCAAGCTACCAAATAAAAACCAGCACAAGCAAAGACAAGGTGACAATAATTTAAGTTCAAATATCCCTATTAAGGCAGCCAACACATGATCTGGCCAATTGAGTAACTTTGCAGACTATCAATTCATTTTACCACACATTCTGTCCTTGGCATTAACATTCACAAACACCTAAATTATCCTTTCCCAGCCTAGCCTGCATTATTCTAGTGTAGGCCACACTCTAGAGATTGGAAATATTTTAATGAAAATAAATTACACATAAACAAGACTGTGGTACCACAAGTCAGCCCTTCATACTCCTTTGAAAAGCTGCTGGACTACACAAATATTTAAAGATTCTCTTAAATTATGTCAATTATCAAGGATACAAAAAAGTGAAAGCTGAGAAAGAACAAGCATTCCAAGGAGAGTTAAGAGGCTTTTGTGACTCCCCTGGCAGTTAAAATGTTAAAAAAAATTGATATTACTCTCAAATATAGATAAAAGAGCTTTTAGATATGAAATAATTTAGAAGCAGGAGAAACAGAAGTTGCCAGAAGCTGAAGACCAGTCAAGAGTAAAGTGTTCATGAGAAGCTTGTCAGAGCTCCAGAGGGCCAAAGCTCTGCACAAGAACCCAGCCAGCATGCTGACTCAACCCTTACTTATACTGGTACCTAGAGCACAGCACACCCATGTTCAGCAGCCACTGTACATAACAGAAATCATTAAGAAGCAGATTTACTGCAGAACACAACATGGGACACACCAATTAGCTCTGAAAACCAGCACCTCATTGATCCATGTACCATCTCGTGTATGTGCATTTGGATGGGGCAGGTTGGAAATCCTGTGACTGTAGAGCACACCAGCCAGCCCCTTTGTACCATGATCCCTCCATCCTGCTTGGCCAGAGGGAATTGGATAGCCAAGGGCTAAACACAGGGAATGACCTATGAAGATGGGAGGAGGAAGAGAGACAATGCTGAGTCTAAGAAAAGATTGTTCATCTAACCTGAGAATTCACACTCGCTTTGCTTGTAAAGACAAGCAAGGGACAGAAGCGTGCAGAGCAGAGAGTCAGTGTTACACTCACACACCTGCAAGGAGCTAACAAGGCTGCTGTTGAAGTCACTCAGTTTTGTCCTCCAAAAGGTGAAGTATGATATTACTTCATGTTACTGACAATAAATTAAGATAAAGATATATTTGGCAATAGACACTCCTCATATTAAGCCAAAATTAGGTACTCCCTATCTAACCATCTTCACAGAAAGTGCTTATGAACAAAACCATTTCTCTCTTTTGAATTGTGCTACTGCCAAAATTAACTTTGTAAGATCCCAGATACTGTTAAAGCTTCTTTAGCCAATATAACTAATAGTCTTCTTATACAAATAATGAGGAAAAATACAAATAAAACCACCAACATTATGAGACTTCAATAATTTTAGTGACACTGGTATTGCAATTTTAGTCTCTTTTAAATAACATTGACTTCCAGTGTTTTCCTTAAGTAAAATCACACCATTACAGAATCTGACTAATCTGCAATACAGGTTCTCTGAAGGCTTCCCCTCTTCATCAAGTCATATTATTAAAACTTATCACTTGGTTTTAAGTAAACATAACACTATCGTCATAGTTTAGTAAAAACTAGTTCTAAAGTAAATTGTTGACGTCAAACAAGTCAACAAGCTGAGCATGGGGAGGCTTAATACAGAAAGCTCCATTACCTTGAGCATAGGTTATGAAGCAAGTGTACCACGAAAGGCTCAAACCCCCAAAATTATTCCTCTCCCCACACCCCCAGGATCTCAAATCTGAATTGTTTCTTTTCCAAAAGTGATAACCTTCAAGACCTTTGATACTAAGTCAAAATGACAATGGAGTTTTCAACAGAAACTGAAATTATTTCAAATAATACTTTTTTCCAGTTGAAGTCTTTGTTTTCATAGAAGTTCAGTCTATGGAGAGGAATTACAGAAGTGTAAGTAGCAGACATATGCAGGACTTGTTCAAAAAGACGAATACTTTCTGGTTTAGCAAGAGTTATGAGTTAAGAGTGAGGTCAGGTTGGGTGGGGAGCCCGTCCCCATCTCACCCATTTGGGGAGATATCCTAAATGACAAGATGACAAAATATCCAAGATGACAGGTGCCTACTACCTCCTGCTAAAACTCGAGTATAAGATACTTGGCCAACAAAACTTTTTCCCAAAGATTTTTTGTAAGATGTGTGTTTTTATAGGCTCATCACAGGGTGGGGGAGGAAGGATAATAAATCATCCGTACACAGAGCTGTTTTTCAAAATGAGGTATATTAGTAGTCAGAGAAAGTTAAAGGCATCTCTTCCTCCACAGTTGGCAAAAACGTTCATCATGCACTGTCAGGTTCTGTCGAATCAAATACATGGATGACTTTTAAAAGTCTATGCAAAAAGTCTACATAATTAAGTTTTTGTTTTGTATTTTTTGTTTGCCCAGACATAGACAAAACCTTCAAAGATAGAGCAGGGAGGAAGGAAATCAGACAGTATTGGACAATGGAGAATTGAAAGAAAATCAGTTCTCTCTCTACTTCAATTCTGTAAGACTCAAGTCCTCTGAAAATGAAGTAAAATCACCACACCTCTGGTAGATGTACACAGAACTGGTTATCTACCTGATGCATTTATTTTTCCTTCGGATCCTCAGTGCCAAAATAAAACAATTCTACTGTAGCACAGTAATCAGAATAGCCTGAAGTCTAACCACTAATTTAAAATTCACAAACCCATCAAACCTGGACTGACAAAAATCTATACTCAGAAACACAGCCATCTTAAATGACATGATCTACGCTGCAAAGAAAGCTGCATAAAACTCCCCAGGGAAAGTTTTTTTTCCTCAGTAGTACCTCAAAAAGACAACTTTGAAATAGCACTCTGAAAAGAACACAGATACTGCTACTCTGTAATGAGTTTTAAGGAAGCAATATCTATATCCTGTGCCATTCCTCCCATGCATTCTTCAATAGCACACTCAGTTTTCTTTTAGCTGAAACAACCTAAACTACATCCTCCAGGAAATGAGCACTTCTTAGGAAATAAGGAGTTCACAGGTTATAGTGCCACAACACGAACATGTTAGCACACACAAAAAAGCCATGATCCTTACAGGAATTAGGGAGAATTCACAATCCAAAATTAGAAAGATGATCCATATCCTTTATAAGGCAGAAGAATCTACATTCATGTAATTTTTTAAATGGAAGTTAAAGCAAGGTTGCACTAAAAGAAGTTTCTTATTAATTCCGCTTTATTGAACATTACACATTATTTCCTTGGCCATTAATTTGAATGATGCCACTTTAACTATTTATTCCATGAAACTTACAGATGGGTGTAGTGATCCCTGCCTCAACCACTGCGATAGAAATTACCTCCCCTCTTGTTTATTTTAAAAAGTCTCATGTGACAACTGATCACTATCAATTAATACCCTAATGAAAAAAAAAACCCTAAGAAATAAACAGTTGTTTTGTAGAATGGAGTGTACAGACCCTACCAGAAGTCCCTGCTGTTGCTCTGTAGATACTCGAATTGAATTCCACCACTAAAACCAAACCTACATAAGCTGTAATCAAGAAATGCATCTAATCATTGCTTGGCACATGATCTCATGAAATTTGTCTGACAAAGGCCAAAGACCTTCCTTCCTCAACTAATTTCTGTTGGGTGCTTTTTCCATAAGATATGATCTGGCATAACCCGTATTTAAAAACTGCAAGTAGCAAATCATCTCTAACACAATTAATCTAGGCTGAGAATGAAACATCAACTAGTGCTCTTCATCATCACTTTTCTTCTGCTGCGCATTCAGATGCTTTTATCTCATGAGCCATTTTCTCCTTATGTTCCAAGAAATTGGAAATGGTTAGAAAACAGGCCCTTGGATGCCAGGGATACAGACAATTACATCATCCTCCCTACAAAGTAGTCACAAGAACTGGTAATTCTAGAAAAAAATCCCTGCCGGACACCAAATAACCTCCCACTTGACACCACTGAGATGAGATTAAAGGACCAGGATTGTTTTCTTTGTATTTAATTCACAGAATATTGTGCACCCAGACAGAGGCCATCAGCACCATCATCCTAAAGGTCACTCTGCCTAAGACACATGAAATTTGGGAATACTTCCATGAATAGTGTTTGCAGCATATGAGAAAATACTCGGTTTTGTCAGGTTCAGAGTCCTGATTATCCCTCTCTAAATCGCTATATCCCTTAGAAGTTTCAGCAATATAATTTCATGTTTTCTTCCAACACAACACAAAAAGAAAAACAGCATTACCACAATTCCCTATAACCCACCAGCAAACCCATTACTGAAGCTTTTCCATGACAAAAAGCTAGAAGATCCATGTCATCCGGGAACAAAACTACTCCTATTGCATTTGACATCTAACAAGCTGAAGTCTCCCTTACTTTTCCAAAACCAGTGAACAGCAGGTGCAGTGCTGCCCCACCCTAAAGATAAAACTGCTCAGCTGTCTCCCTACATGTCCAAGCAAGGGTTAACAATGCCATAGTGATTCCAACTGCAGTCTCTGCTGGTTAATGGTTAATTGCCTTCCAGCAGAGAAGGATCACTACAAGATAAAGCAGCAGACCCCTGATGCTGTGAAAAGTGCCTGTGCTTGCAAATCCCAACCTGTCATTCCATCTTCCTTTGAATCTAAACCCATCTGTCCTACCTTACAAAAATTAAGTAGTATTAGAACCACAATTTCTACCATGCTTACATTTATAAACATATACTAGAAAAATATGTAACATCTACCATACAGAAATATATATTGTATTGCAAGAAATGAAAGATTTTGTCCCTGGGGAGCAGGAGGGGGGAAGAGGAACATAAACTTACACTTTTGCCCAACGGTCAAGCTTTACTTTGCAAACTGCAGCATCACTATTTGTGCAAATGGCAGCTGCAGCTGATGAGCCATTTCCTCATGGCATCATAAAGAGTGGAAAAGTTCACTTCTACAGTAAAAAAATATTTTGGTCTTTAAAGAGAATTTTAAAAAATCTACATTTAAGCATAAGGGAGTAAGTTAAAACAGAACTTAGAATAATAAATAATGACACTTCCGCAAAGAAATGGTGGAGATAGTAACAATCACAAAACCCCACATTTTGAAGTAAAATTTCAATTTCAGTCAGAAAGCTGCAAACCATAACATAAGCTTGTGTTCATCTTCTTTGTCTTCATTTTTCTCAAAGAAAATGTTTTTAAACAGAACAAAATTCAACCAACTACAATACTCATGAGACTATCAGCTCTTAAACTGTGTGAAATCAAGACAATACAGCATGCCTACACTTGTGCAACCAATTACTTGGCTAAGTAAGACCATTTATTCAAATTAAAGCCAGCAGAATTAATATCCTTATCTTCTTTGTATTTTGCATTGCACTGATCTGAGGTACTGCATGTAAATTAAGAATACATTACTAGAAATTGGTTATTTTTTAAGAAGTATGATCGTGCACATGCATATTTAATTATTTGTATTGATGATTCAGTGGTTTCTTCTCTTTCCTTATATTCCACTCATTATTCAGTTTATATTTCCAACTTCAGAATTTTTCAATTCTCACCTCCAAATCAAAAAATTGCACATCTTAGAGTTGCATTGACACTGAAAAGCATCTCATTTTGTATTTGCAACCAAAGAGCCTTTCTTAGATTAATTCTCTATCCGGGTTGGGAAGTGAACGGGGATTTTGTTATCCCAATGGCTGAGATGCTCCTCACTACAGCTATGAAGAGGAAACATGATTCCATCACCCTGTTTTTAAGAGGAAAGAAGTATTAGCACTGCTTCACAGCTCTCTGGAGGAGTCCTCATTTGGTCAACCACCCTCAAGAAATGCCTAAGTGGAACAGACATGGTGACAGCCAAACTGGGTCATCAGCAAGAGGCCTGCCTCGTTCAGCTCAGCTCAGCACTGCAGGTCTCTGCAAGGGTACTGGGGATGGGCAGAAAACAACAATTACCGAGGACAGGGAAGCACAGTCAGGTGTCCTGGAATACACTCAAACTGAAGGACAAGACATCAGTCACAGCACAAAGGATATGGAGCAGAACCAAAGATATGGACAGTGAAGATCTATTTCAAATGAAGTTGAATCAGCTACTGACAGGAAGTTTACAAATTTCTACAGAATCAAAACAGCTGCCCCAATCCCTTCACAATTTTATTGCCATTCACATGAAAAAGCTTTGCAGCCACCCAAATACATCTGCAACTCAATTGTATTACAAGAGCTGCCTTTGTCTTCTGGGTGGTTTCTTCAGCAGCGGAAGAGAGAAAGGGAAATTTGTCTACAAGAGTTTTTACAAAGCTCTTACATATCTTTTAAATCTGCATTTAAAATAAAAAGAAAAGAAAGTATTTTGTGTAAAGGTATGGACAATTTGCAAGGTAAAGGAAACTTGAAAACCTTGAAACCAAAATAAAATCATAGGGGAAGGAAATCAGGTCTTTCACTGGCGGATGTGCAGGAATAAATTGTATTTAATGAGTTTCAGCACAGCATTAAATGCTATTCCCTAGCTGACAAGTGAAATAGCAGCAAGTATAGCAAATAACAGAACTAACTTAAGTGCAGACAAGCTTTGACTTGAGTGAAAAGATACTTGTATCTGTAATACTCCATGTGCACCGACCAAGAACCCAGGCCTTCCAGTGGAAAAAGGGAGAGAAGGAAATTTTGGTTTAATTACACACATTACAAATTCTTTAGAAGCACATAGCCCTTCCCACATGCAATACTTCCCTTCCCTGTAGCTAAATATGACACAGAACACAACCAATCCACCTCCTACCAGGATTCTGCCTTTTTCTGTTCTAGGAATATGTTCAACATTTTCCTAGTGATTTCGCAGCCACATGCTAAAAAAATTGTATCAAAAGCTAATAATGACTACGATTCAAGTTCAAGCATTCATTTTCCCAAGTACACTGATCAAAGTGTTCCAAGCAGGTAGGTAAAACACCCCAAAATTCTCTCAACTATCCCTAACAGGTAACAACCATGCATGTAATTTTTCTTCCTATTCAGAGTTGTTTCAACCTTAATCCTGAGCCAAAATATGTAAAATTAATAGGAGTACACAAAACCAACCTAGTCCAACCCCAAGATGTGCCAGCAGTTCCCTTATGAACAGTAGAAAGCACTCATCCAAAGGCAAGTTTAAGATGCGTAAGACAACATTTAGGAATTAATTACCTGTCTAAGTAACTTCAGTACTACAACTGCAAATGCCCTACTCCAGGAATTACGTTACAAGAAGATGACCTCACTTGTTAACTGTTAAAGGGTTAAACATACATCCTCCTGACAGCAAAATCTCATAAAGCATTAAGTACAGCCACATTCTGGACATGGGAGAGGCCATTTTCAGAATGATCCACCAAATGCAATTTTTAAAACTAGCCATGTTTTTCCCTCAACAGAAAAAAAAGAAATGTCAGGCAAACTACATGCTGTACTAGGATATGACACTGACAGCACAAGCCAGAGAAATAATTCTTTATTTCTAAGCGATTTAAATTCTGCAAAAATCAGCATCAGTAAGAAGCAGAGTCCTAGTTTTAACAGCCAAGAGCAATCAGCAAAATTACAGAAGATGCAGCAAACAAGCTTTAACATCAGAACTGCATTCAACAGTTTCTTCTAACAAACCATTACAAAGCTAATAAAACCTCAAGTTAAGCTAATAGCCACACAGGATTAGCTCAGTCCTTGCACTTCATTATCCTCAAACTGCTGAGCTCTCAGTGCTCACCATACACACACCTACCACATCACTTATTAGTTTCTTACGGCCATGTGAAATACACCACTGAAACAACACATGGTTTGCTTTAAGTACCACCATGGGAGGGAGCAAACATTTACTGAATCAAATGAGAAAACGTGTAAAGCTTGAAGTCCTTTGACCCAAATTTACTGCTGCAACTCAAGAATCAGAGATCAGGCTCCAAGGAGTCATTCAGCTACCCCTCACATAATCGCAGGGGTGTAAATGGCAGAAGATAACAATGATTCCAACACACATACAAGAAACAAAAAACCACAGTGGCATCTCCAAAACTTTCATCTGCAATGTTCCCTGATGCAAGGATGCAAAGGTTATAATGAGACAGTGAGAAAAATTTATGTCTCGGACTGGATTTGTAGGATTTACCTGTATTTCCTACACTGAGGAAGATTAGAAGGAAAACAGAGTGCCATAGTTCTACATTACAGATTCTTAGAAAGAGGTTTTCAGATTGAGATTGTGGAGTTCATTTTGGTGGGTGAGGCATTAAGGAGAAGCAGGAGGCAGCTGAGCCAAGACATCTGGGACTGCCAAGTCTTTAAGGCAATTCAAGAGAAGACCGCAAAAGACAAAGCCAAGTAAACACCTGTATTAGGAAAAACACCATAAAAAACAAGATGTATACTGGCCCTACTTGGGTGCATGCTGCTCCAGATGTTCTTTGCATCTTTCAGACCCAAGAAAATAAAAGCTGTTCAACAGTCATTCACCACACAAGCTACTCCTCATGGATATTACTAACAACATTTGAGAACAAATAATAAGTTCCCAATCAGCTCTCCACACCCCAACACTGTCAAGAATAAATTCTCCTTGCAGAAAACTCCATGAATTCGAAAATGCCATCAAAGGACGGCTTTGGCTTCTCTGACCATGTGAGGAGGTTCTGTGTGCTTGTAGGTGAGAATGTAGAAGATTACAAGGAATTAACATACAAAAAAAGCTTTTCCTGGTCATCAGCTTGAGGGAAGACTATTTTTCATTAGGATCATGAGCAAACATCAAGAGTCCAGAGATGACACACCAGGGCAAGAGCCTAGAAGTAAGTACAAGTAATTATTTATAAAAGTTCATAAAATCCAAGTAACCAATCCATCAGTCTTATACAAATGCATACTAATGTATAAAGCATAAAAAAAGGCGTTAGAATTCTCTGAATGGGATTAACACTATGATCTACTTCATAAGAGTCCTTTTCCCACTGGAATACCAACAGAAAAAGGATCCAGTCAGTTTATCAAAAAACACAACAAAAACCTAAGCATGCAAACAAAAACCCAAACCAAACAAATCCAAGTGCCGAAGAGTGTTATGCACAATACCCAAAGGATCCAAGCATCACAAATGTAGAGATATCCTGCAAGTCCGCATATAATAAAAAAAAAGGAAAGCACATGAGTGCTATGAATCTGAAAGCTTACCACAGACCATCACAATAGGCCAACAGACAGATGTTATCCTTTCTGAAAAGTGAAAAAAACCCTAAGACTTTGTTACAAGGAGATAATAAGAACCTGGGCACCTACTGGGAATGGCTCAAGAAATGTACATTTTTAAAACACAGAAAACAACTGGAGACATTTCCTTTAGCTGTAAAAGCAAGAAAAAAGCAGTTGACAGTAAACAATAAGAGACAGTTTAACTGGAAATGAACCATCAATTCAACAGTTACTAAAGAGGGAAAGGAAGGAAGAACAGCAAGGGACAGACTTCACATCACTAAATCAGACCTCACAGACAACAAGTCTATGGCAAGGAAGAGTTAATTCTCAAATGACACAATAGAAACAAACAAATTCAAGAAAACCAAGCACAGCAAGAGAATAGAAAACATAGCAAGAGAATAATGACTCAGAAAAAGCACACATGAAGAGAGGAACAAGCGTAACAATGGCAGGAGAATAAGAGGGACAAATATAAAAGGCTAAAGACACCAAAGGAAAGAATTCTTACAAAACAGCTTGAGGCTACTAAGAATTCATTCTACCAGTATACTACTACTACTAGAATTTCTCCATTACTGAATGAAGAAAGAAAGATTGAGGAAGAACAAGTCCTCACCAAAGAGGTGAATTACAAGCAGGTGACCAGCACAACTAGCACAAGTAAATGAGTAAAAATATCCACCCAGAATTAGCTGACTACTGGAAAGAGCCATACTTACAGTTTTTTCCAAGTAGGCTAGATCTGATAACATTCAAGAAACTTCCTCAGGAAATCCTTTGAGCCACCTCAAAATCAATAATCCTATCTTTGAAAACTCATGGAGGAGGTCTTACATAATCAGAAGCTAAGAAAAAGGTGAACTATTAAAACCCTTTCTTTAAAACAAAGAAACGACCTTACTCCTCAAAGAAAACCCAACCCTCCACCCAAAAAAAATTTTTAAAAAACCCCCAAAAAACAGAGAAAAAAAGGATAGTGATGGTAGAAACACCTGAGGAATCGATTTTCTTCAGTTCCCAGAAAAGTTAAATATACCCAAACAATACTTTTAAGCACTTAGATGATATGGAGACAAGGAACAGCCACCTTGGTTATGTCAAACCAGTCAAATTTTCTTCAATGAAAGATTTACACAGGGGAGGAAGAAAAAATGTCATGATTTACTTGAATAATGTCTTTTACAGCTTTAAGTACCAAAACTTTTTCATGACCAAATTAAATAGCAAAATCTTGACAATTACCATGAATTTCCAAATAGATCCAAGTGACTATATACAAAAGAGGCATCAACAAGGTCAAACTGATGGAAAAAACTAATGCTGCCTTGGGATGCATAGCTTATGTGACACAGGACATAATCCTTTCACCTAATACTGCTCCAGTAAGTCCCAGAGGGCCAACTGCAACTCATTCTGAACAACAGGTCTCGAGCCAGACAGGAGCAGCTGGAGAAAAGCCACAGCAGAACTACCACCAGACACAGACAATATTACCTGCCAGGAAAGGCTGAGAGAACTGGAGACACCAACCTTCGAGATCAGAATACTGAGGAGAGAAAAAGAGTCAATTCTCTCTATCCACAGTAGACAGAATAAGCAACAAAATGTTTGAATTGCAGCAAGGGAGAATTCTATGCAACAGAAAATTAACAGCAAACTAATTAAGAGTCAAAATAGGCTGCTTGAAGAGGCTGTGGAATCTCCATCAAATAGGTCATTTTAAGAGCAGGTTAAACAAACAAGTAACAAAAGTAGAATCAGTACTGTCTCCACTGGCCAGAAGACAGATGAATGAAACAAAAATAAGCATAGAAAAAACTTAAAGTTAAGACTAGAGCACTGATGAGAGATTCTGGCATATTACACTCAACTTTGGTATCAGATTTAAGGAGCTGGTTTACAAAGATGGCTGCTTGGATTTCTGTCTACTTCCTAGAAACCCCAAAACAACAATGACCAAAAAAAAAAAAATCAACAGAAAACCACAACATAAAACTATCTTAAAGAAAACCAATTGTATTCTTCAGACAAATCATCTACCTTTTAATACGTATCAAGGTACATAATTACAAATACTAACGTGCTTTAATATTTTAAAAGAAGATGAAAAGCTCAAGAATTAGTGGAGTCTACCTGATATGATTCACAGAGGGGAAAAACGGGGCCAAAAGGCTCAACTCCCCTCAAAGCTACTCAGCTCCTGATACACTGTGGTGGTCAGACTACCTGCCTGCTCACCAGTTACCCACACACATGTTCTCTCACACATGTACAAGTAAAAGTGTGATTAGGAAAACGGAAAAAAACACAGCCTAATCAGAAGGAGTGGGACTCAGACATCCTTTCTGTCTCTCCCACCCCTATTTATGGCAATATAGGGGAGCTGTAAGCCTATCCTATACTTTCCAACTAGCCAGGCCAACTAGCTCGGGAGGTCTGACCACGAGAACTGGTTTTCCATAAAGAGGAGCTACCGACATCCTTCCTGTTCAGCAGTGTCAGTCAAATTTTGCTTAAGAGGAAAAGAATCCTCACAGCATACTGGAAGGGCAGACACAACAGGGGCCAGAAAGACACCTTCCAGTGATCCTCTCATGCTTTAACAACAGGCATTTGTGCCCCACTGAACTCCAGTAAAGCCCACTAAGCAGAGTCACCTACAAAAGAAATAATCATCAGATTAACACCTTTCTGATCATGTAGCAACACTCATCAATGGATTACTGCTACAGCTATGCAAACTCTCTCATGTCATAAACATCACCCTACACAATATCCATTTTGGTGAAAAAAATTAAGACAAGGACAATTTCTAGTCACAAACAAAGCTTTAAAAGCATCAATAAAGACAGTCCATTGCATCAACTATTTTTTCCTGATCATGAGTTAATACCAACACTAAAACAAAATTACCTATAACTTCAAAAAGTTAAACTATTCAAGCAAAGAATACAAAAATATATTTGTGGCAGAAGCCTCAGAGACAGGACAATGCAAGCAAAGTAAAACAGTGAATACTAACTTCCTGTTATAAAAAAGAAGGAAATGCATGAATAACAAAGAAACCACAGAACTTTTTTTCCATTAGACAAATTCATCCCTAACTTGGGAAAACAACTTAACGTAAAAATACAATTATTTGGGATTTTTTAATATTAGGGCAATACCTCACATACTGAGGTTGGAGTGGGACTGTTGATCTGTTGGAGGTGAGGAAGACTCCGCAGAGGAATCTGGACAGGCTGGATCAGAGGGCCCAAGGGTCTGAGGTTCAACAAGGCCAAGTGCTGGGTCCTGCCCCTGGGTCACAGCAAGCCCTGCAGTGCTGCAGGCTGGGCCAGAGTGGCTGGAAAAGGACCTGGGGCTGCTGGTTGAGAGTGACTGAACGTGAGCCAGGTGTGCCCAGGTGGCCAAGAGGGCCAGTGGATCAGCAATAGTGTGGCCAGCAGGACCAAGGCAGTGACTGTCACCCTTGGCACAGTTGAGGAGGCCTCAACTCGAGTCCTGCTGTTCAGCTCTCAGCTGCTCCCTACAAGAGAGTCACTGAGGTCCAGAGGAGGGACACAGAGCTGATGAGGGGTCTAGAGGACAAGTCCCATGGAGGTGTTTAGCCTGGAGAAAAGGAGGCTCAGGGGTGACATTACTGCTTTCTGCAACTCCCTGACAGGAGGCTGTAGCCAGCTGGGGCTCAGTCTCTTCTCCCAGGCAACCAGCAACAGGACAAGAGGAAATGGCCTCCAGCTGTGCCAGCAGAGGTTTAGGTTGGACATTAGAAGGAATTTCTTTGTGAAAACAGTTGCTAAACATTGGAATGGACTGCCCATGGAAGTGGTAGAGTCACCATCCCTGAAGGTGTTCAGGAAATAACAGGACATGGCAGTGATCAGTCAAGGCTGGACTCCATAATCTCAGAGGTAATACTGTACACTATTTGCATGCTATTTCCCCAAGTTAAGACTTATGGGAAAAGCTCATGATAAAGATGTTGACCTTCTCAGGATTATCACAAATATAAACAGGGCTGGGAGTAGATTTCTCAGATTTTTTTTTTGGTGCAAGGGAGGTCTAACACCAGTTAGGATCCTCTAGGCTTTAGCAGAGGAGACACAGACTACCACAGACTTTTGCAGCTAGGCTGTCAAATCATCAGTAACACCTTACTGACTGAGAGGATGAGCCAATCTCACCAACAGGTAACACCATCAAGTGCAACCTGCTCACTTCACTGTTTGTTTCAAAACTGACTTCACATTTAGACACATCCTCATTTCTGTGACCTTAGCCACAAAGGCAAGCACACATTCAGACTTCTGTCTGAACATTGTACCAAAAGAATAAATTATCACAAGCTATTTCTAGCAATGTTTTAACAAATTTCTAGGGATCAAAACAATCCCCTAAGGCTTACACAATCATTAAATTTTTCACCTGAATAAAAATGAAAGCATAGGCTCAGAATTCCTTTAAATGTTGACAGAAGAATGTTCCTCTTCATTTAAGATGCAGCCATAAAGTTTACAGAAAACATACAACAAGCAGTCTAAATAATATTCAATGTGTGATTGTCATAATTTCCACATAATCCTGAAAAGCAGTAAACTAGGTCACCAATGATAGCACTTCCAAAACCAATAAATAATAATTATTATTTAACTTAGTTACTATGCAACGTTTCTCAATACAAAGTTCCATATCCTCCTACATAAGGTTTCAAATCTCTAACTAGTGGACATTGTATAAGTATGGCAGCACATTTTCCAGACAGAAGTGTCTTTTTTTCCCCTTTGAAAGCATAAGAATATTTTTTAAAAGATTTTTTGATATCTAAAAATTATGGAAATTAAACTTTGTCCACTTTTATTCTTGTGGTTCAGCCTCTTATGATGCTAAAAAACCCCAACCTAGTCAGCTTCAGGCTGCTGCTGCAAGCTGTCTCAAATCACAGCACACACCAGAACAATTCCCTGCAGACTCCCTGAAAAGAAGTGGAGAATGATAATATAGTGGAGACAAATCTTGGGAGTAGCCAGGAAAAAATGTGACAATAAAATAAAGATAAGCACAGAGGTAAAACTGCAAAGTTTCTTTGACAGTAAAGGAGAGTTTTATCTCTTACTGGGTGACAAACTAAAACCTTAATTCATCTGAAGCCTATTCCAGCAAAGATTTGGGTTTCAACTACACATTAGCTACAGCTACATAGATAAGTTAAGGCCATTAAAACAAAATTGTGAAAAATTTGTAGTGAACCTCAGCTAAACCACTAGCTTGCCATCTGTTGTGGCAGCAGCTTATTGAAGATAAACAGCCTGGAAGCTTTATGGCAATTAAGAAATCTTTTGGTCATTAACTCCACACCAATTAAACACTAAAGGCTGGCAGAACTGCACCATGGCTCAGAAATGCTTTTCAAGGCAAACTCTCCCAATCACTGGTTTCATGATGAAACACAGCGTGGCAAAGAAACTTTCAACATTTACTCAGGCACTTTGTCCACTGGTAGTCCCCATACAGGTGTTCTCCTACTCAAAAGGAATCTCCATGCACACATACAAAGTAATTACTTCATTCCTACACTTACACAGCAACCTCTTTAACCCACATTCAATAACACCATGTTTCAAAAAGCCTCAGTGCATGCACACACACATTCTCACTCGTGCATCTGTCCATGAAAGTGTTTCTGGGCTTGCATCACCATTAGTGTTATCCAAATTCAGAGTGTCCTATCTATCTCAGTTAACTATTCCCTACAACATATTTGAAATAGTTAACTGTTGAGTTTAATATGGTTACAGAACTTGAAAGAGGTTCCTTAACTTCCTTTAGTATTTATAAACTAACAGAAGTCTGTTAGTTTATAAAGCCTATGACAACATGTTGTACTCAAGGCATTTTTAAATTAAACTACTGATCTCAGTGGAAAAGAACACCTAATATCAGAAATATCTGAACTACCTGTTCAGCCTCGAGAAGGACAGAAGACAGAGAGTACATCAATGTCTATAAGCATCTGCAAGGAGGGTGTCAAGCACATGGAGCCAGGTTCTTCTCAGTGGTGCTAGGCAATAGGACAAGAGGCAAGAGGTGGAAACTGATGCACAGGAAGTTCCACCTGAACATGGGAAAGAATTTCCTTACTGTGCAGGTGACTGAGCCCTGGAACAGGCTTCCCAGAGAGGCTGTGGATTCTTCCTCACTGGAGATATTCAAGAACTGTCTGGAAACCATCTGGTGCAATGTGCTCTAAGCAGACCCTACTCGAGCAGGCGGGTTGGACCAGACGACCCTACCAGTGGTCCCATCCAACTCCAGCAATTCTGTGTGCAATTCAATGGTATCATCACCTTCCTAGATTAGGAAGATTTCTGCTCTGAGAGCTAAAGTTTCAATTTCTGCATACAGGGAAAGAAAGAAAGAAAGAAACAAACAAACAAACCCAGAAACACCTCACCACCAAAAACGATAAAACAAGCTTTGGCATTAAAAAAAAACCCAAAACCCACAACACAACAACTTAGTTTAAAACCTTAATTATTTTAGCCCTAAAATACAGAAGAAATCATAAATTTTGCAGTGCCCACAGTTAGTGCACTGACTTCAACCACATCAATGTACAGCTGTTTGTACTAGTTCTCTCTCTTTGAAGAGAGCCTCAAAGAGAGAAGTGGGTGGCACAGTGTATTCAAGTCTGGCACCCCTGCCTAAAGCCACATCTTTTGCTTCTAAGGAGCCATCATTGATGCAGTTTGACAGCACAAAGCTGAAAGCAGAACAGGAATCAAGGTAGAGCCTTACAGCACTTCACAACACTACATGTACATTACATTTAATATGGTTTCAAACATATTTCAGCACTACACATAACGAGATATCCCCTAATACACAGACTTTAGAGTCAGGGCTTGCATTAATTAACAGACTGCTTTCAAGAAAATTATTTAACTGACAGCCTTCTTTTTTCTCTCTCTTTACAATCCTGGTATCATGACAAACATTCAAAACCTGAGGCACATGACCAAAACTTCTCAGTCAAATTCAAAACACAAGTCTGCATCATGCCATGCTTAGCTAGTGCATTCAACAGTCTTTCTTTCTTGAACTCGCTTGCTCATTTCAAAAGGCCAAGCATATTTCATGTACCATCAATAATGCTTGCTCTTTTACAGCTTTCTCCCCTCATTCACATTAACTCATCTCCTACTTCATCCAAGAGGAAAAAAAAACTTTAGTCTTATTCTATCCTTCCAAAGACCCTACCCTCATTCACTACCCACAGACTTCTGTTAACTTACCAAACCTGTAACTGCCACCTGTTTCTTCTCTCATATGAGGAGAATAAAAACAGACCAAAAAAGACCAGTCCCCAACAAAGCAGTGTTTTTCTATACAAAAAGGTGCTGCTTCAGGGTCTTGTTCAGATATCAGTCTAGCTGGCAAATATCCACATTTAGAGGTCCTAAATGATTGCTAGTGGGCAGGGCTCAGCACTAACACTGAGTTATGCTGCAGTAGCTGTGGCAGCAGCCAGCCCTGCCAGTGCACAGCTGTGCTAAGCCCACCTGAGAGGCAGATTACTGCCCTAAATCCAGATCATATGTTAGCTTAGATGACCAATTTCTGATAAAAGCTGGCTCAGGAGATACACGGTCCTAGCACAACATGCCCCCCTTCTCAACAGCTTTATGAGTGTTGTAACAGATTCCCAGTACTGTAAAACCTCCTTCAGCTCCTGATGCTGTGGAGAAACAAGCCTACTACTCTAGTCTGTACTTTCCAATACCCTTTCTGAGGGCTTATTTCATTCAGAGGTTACTTCTGCTGTGCCTGCAGACTTCCTAAAGGGGGTGAAACCTTGAGGGGGAAGTAAAAAGATAACTACACAAAAACATCTCAACTATTGTCCACAGAAGTCTAAGTAGTAAAACCCTTTGAGCAGACTTCAGTTGCCAGTGTTTCTATTCCTAATGCAGAAAAATAGAAATAGGTATGGGTTCATGGAGTCCTTTACATTTTTAAAAGACAACTACTGGATTTAATCACTACAGTTAACTTATCAATCATATATTATTTAATAAACAGACATCAATCACCATCACTTTATATTCTAGTGATGCATGCATATGTTAATACCCTATCTTCATAAAGTTCATATCTACAGCACACGTACAGGTTCGTGACATAAACCAAATGTTGCCCTGTTCTCTACTCAGTTTGGTCTTGCTTTAAGTAGAGAAGCTACTGTTTCCAAAAAGAGCAACAACTGACTTAGGAGTCAAAGTGAGCAAATCTGACATTGCAATGCAAGCTATGACTAAACGATCACTTTTGATATTGTAGGCAAAATTAATATCTAGAAGAATAAAGATGGACATCTGAAAATTTACATCTAGAACAGTGAAGTCACCTGTGCTGCCAGCCAGGCACTTCTATCCAGCCTGCTACCCTTCCCTGGAGAAGACAAGAAACAGCTATTTAGAGCAGCTAACACTGTCCCAACAGCTGATCACATCCTCCATCTGTCTGCAGCTCAACACAGACCACTGAACTGCTGCCAAAGCAGTTGAAGAAAAAAAAAAAAAAAGCCAGAAGCTTTCTCCTAAGAGCAACTGCCATCCATGAACCCTCCCAGAAATTAGTCCTCACTGCCTGTTGCGGCCCCTCCTGGACCACAAGCAATTTACCTCCCACAGCCACATCCTAAGAGGAATAGGAGATGTGTCCATAAGAGAAGCCCTGAAGTCCAGATGCCATAAGTGACAAGTCTGCTCAATATACAGACAGTCTAAAGGCCTGGACTTCAAAATAATTACTTTTGTGACCTTGTAAAAATTTATTTACCTGGATGCTGTGGTCTCATGTTTGTGAGCATCCTTCAAAAGTAACCACCTGTCCAAGCTACCACAAGCCAGTTCATCAGATTAGTGTGTGAAAGGAGGAGTAATGTAAAGATCTGCTATGCATGAGGACTTTGTGATGTTCCACAGTAAGTAACCACACAGAGGTACCTACAGCCTATTGTGGTTTCATCCTCTAGGCCTGAGGAGAGACCATGCATAGGAAAATCTCATGGAAACACACAGAGATATTCTTCTGAAAAATGTACAATGCAGTAAGTCTTTTGTTTCCTCCTTATAATGAGCAACGTTACTCTTTAAGATTTAAGATATGACCCAAGGGGGCATGTATCATACCCTATTTGAGCTCCAACTTTTTCTAAGAGGAAGAAACCATAACTGAGTAGGCAGGTAGAGGCTAAGCAAGGCCTCCTACACAGGTTTTTCACCTTATCTGACTTCAGGCACTCGGCTTGTACCAAAATCTCTCCAGGTTTCCTTTATTAAAGAGTGGAGAGAGAAGGCCACTCTGTAGAGTGATGCAGAACAGGAATGCCTCCCTCTCAGATGCCTGAACAGGTTCTATCAGTACTAGGAATTTTGAGATGGAGAGAATTTCCTTTGTGGCTTTTGCAAAAGGAGGGGAGTTGATTATTTAAGAACATGGTTAAAGTTCTCACCCCAAGGAAGTTTTTCACCACTCCAACAGGAACAACTTCAGTTCAACAGCTTGGAAGAGGCTCACAGGCAGCCGCATTAATGTTCCCCCTAAAATCAACTTTGCAAAACAGTGCCTGGACTAGCTTCTGTACCACTAAAGCAACTGTACATTTTCTAATAAAAAAAGCATATAACAAGGAATATTTAGGAAAAAATATTAGCCTCAGGTAAATTCTATGTTGCCCAGACCTATCTTAAATCGTATTTCTGGTGTGTTTCCTCAGAGGCGAGGAGGTGAAGGTCAGTAATGTCATAGGCTGCCTTGAATTTTTACAACACAAAATTAAGTAATTGTGTCAAAAAAACCCAAACAAACAAACAAAAAAAAACTAAAAAAAACAAACCCACACATTTATTCTATCGCATTCTCAGAAAAGCCTCAATTTGGGCAGTTCCTGTAATAGCATTATGAATAACACCATAAATGTTGTTTCCCTGTTGAACTCTTCATTTGCAAAGAAGGAACCTAAGTGTAGTATTCTTCTAGACCTTTAACTCAAATGTTTCATTATATTTAATCCTAGGAAAATTCCACATATGGAATATTCTTTCTCAAAACAGACCAGTCCACAGCAACCCTGGTCACTATTAAAATTAAAAAAAAAATACCACATAAAAGGAAAACATAGGGACTGTTTCCATTACTTAATAAAGGGGATATACAACCTCCTTTCCCATCAGCGAAGGAGCCCCAATAAATATTACACCTTCTTTGATTACTCACATCCATACAAACCCAGAACACTGCCCAGCACATCCATGAAGTCCTGTACATCCTAAGCAAAGCGAGTTTATTTCCCAGTTATTTCTCCCAGTCACTTCTCCACATGTCTTCAGTAGGTGTGTATTTTTCCAGGATCACCCTTGCTGAACACACACATCAGGGTCTGAACATCAGTCCCACAGGCACCGAGCATCACCAAACTGAATTTCCACATGCACTCAGCTCTCCTTGCCAGGCCAGAAGAGAGGCTGACTCTCACAGAGAAAGGATCCAAAGACACCCCCCAAGATGGGATACCACTACAACGGGATAAATGCCATAACCAAGGAAATAATGTAATATGAAATACTTAAATAAAACTTCAGGTACTGTTTGGGGTCAAAAAACTTGCAGGAGAAGAAGAGGATAAGAACTCTGAATATTCTCATCAATATGCACCTATTTCAGAGCTAACCTTTCAAACTAATCTAGTTCCAAATTAAATCAACAAGGGTTTGCTTCAAAAAGAGAGGAAGGGAGTCACTATGTTTTTTAGAGTAAAAAAATTCTCTCTCAATCTCTCACATTTTGCAACTAATATAGCAAGGGAAAAAAAATCCTCTGCATTCACACCTGGAATTGAATGTCTCCTAACAAAGCCAAAGGAGGATCCTTAGGTTGCACAGATTAGACACTGCTGAACCAGATGCCATTTTTTCAGACTCACTTGTGCTATGTTTCAGTTAACAATTCACAACCGATTATTGTCATTAGCAGTTGCCCATGCAGGTGCAGGAGGTGGGGGAGAAGTGGAACGCTCAGGGATTGGATGTACGTCAAGGTCACGAGTACACACAGGCACACTCTTCCCAGGAGCAGCATTAGGAGATCTGCCCCAACCACTGCCGTGTGTGCCTCTTGTCTCAGGTCTATCAGCTGAAAAATGCCCTAAATGAGCATGGGAAGAAGCTATGAAAGAGCTAATAATGTGAATGTTATGCAACCACTAAGCTTGTTTTAAAGTTTGAAATGTTCTGTTTAGATTCTGCTTCTAAATTAGCAAGTTAACTCAACCATACCATCTAAAGCAAATCCTAATAGTTTTATCCCATTCTGTCTCCTTTTATTATGAAAAGCAGAGCATAAGCTCTTCAGGGCAGGCACTGCATGTACATTACAAAAAAATAAAAAAGTGAACTAGCTTTAATGAGAAGAACAAATTTACTACCTGACTGTCACAAAGGCTTGTTTTTCTTCAAGTCAGTCTTAAGAGTGTTTATAAGTGCCTGAGGAGCAGAGGTTATAATATTGTTTTATTAATTGGAGTTTATCTAGTTTAACTGAGCCTTGACAAAAATTGGCCAAAATAAGTTTGCTTTTGGAGGAGCCCTACAAAAAAGCACAAAAGCCAGCTATTTGCTGAACTTCTGAGCTCCTGGCAAAGCTCCTCTTTTGAATGTCTCCTTCCTTTTGAATGTTTGAATCACGGAAGGGGAAGAGAGAACAGGGAAAATCTGAAATCACAAATCAAACACATATCACTAAAACGTAAAATGCAATGAACTACAAAGCTGCTGAAGAAATTGGCAATATACATTCTGCTATGTATAGAATAGAATCTCTGTTTAAAAAGCAGTAGCCCATAATAAAAAAAATAGTCTGGTGAAGTATTTTATGAAATTCTAAAACAGCTCTCAAATGTAACACCATTCAATACATTACTGCACTTGACATACAATACTTCAAAAAATGCAAGTGAGAGAATTGTGAAATGGCTACTAAATTATTCCCTTTAATACCACAAGTTTGGTCAGACCAGTAACAAAAACTATTTCTGTATTTGATCAACTACTGACACACCACTCTTCACTCCAAAATACTAAACATACTAAAGAATAGCCAATTTTGCTATAGTATATCTACGAATTATGCAGCAGTTGCTAGAGATAATCAAATGCCTCTCACAACATCAATAATCCAACTGTCTGTCAAAAATTTATAGGATCAAATTAAGAAAGTCTGATGCAATGCATTACTGAATTAAAACAAAACAAAACAGAACAGAAAACAAGACCTATTTCTAAAAACACACATATTATAAAGAAAAAAATCCTAGAGAAGTCCTGCAGCAGCACTGGACAACTAAGTGACTTGGTTTCCAGTTCCAGTTAAAGTTGACACAGTTACAGTCTCAAAACTGAGACTCCCTTGCACTGCCAAAGCACCCTTAATTTCACTAGCACTCCAAATCATCTGACAGTGCTTCAGAGGATGAATTCAGATGCTATAAAGCAAGTGCCTGGAATTATACACCTTCCAGGAAGATTCCGTTAGGAGTTGCCCACTTGCATCCCAGAACAAGACTTAGCATGTACTCTAATCAGAATTTAGCCTACAGTCTTACAAAAACCTCCAGATAAGATGTATAAAAACCTCAATTCAAATTTATTTGTTAGCTCTAACAGGAATAGCTAGAATTTCAATACTGGCACATGAGCTTTTAGGCTGAACCATAGATACATTCATTTTTCAACTACAGTCAACCTGTTTTATAAAGCAGATTCAAAGTACAGATTATTCTGAACAATTATCGACACACAAGAACGTGGACCACACACAGGATCATTCCTTTAACATCCTGTTTCTTTCTGTCTTCTAGACAAGTTTTGGAAGAAACACCTAACACAACACTAGCAGAAGGATGGGCCCACTCCATCCAGATTGGCTGTCCTAAAACAGGTAAGTGACAAAAGCTGGAAACTACATGAGAGCATGAGAACAAGTAGAACATACTATGCTGTGCAGCAGACAAACTCATGGGGGGCTGGTGGTTATTCCCCAAATCTTTTCAAAGATTAAACATCTAAGTTTGTTCAGCAGGGAACTGGCTCATGATTTCTCTTACCCACCAAAGGGAACTTCACATTATTCTGGGTAAGATGAAAGTAAAGCAAGTCTGGTTACTACTGTACAGCTATTAGCGTGCTGCTCACTCTCCATCCAGCCAAAACAAACACTGCACCTAATTTAGAAGTCATCTGTCACGTAGAATAGTTTTCTTTCTCAACTTCATCCAGAAAAAAAAAAATCTGCTAGTCTTTCACTCAAAAAACCAAGTCTTGTTTTGACCATGTACCCTAAACTATCAAATTTTTACATACCATTAAGGTGATCCTATTTTCACATCAGCAAGAATCATGCAATGATGCTTTAAGATGTCACCTTTGCAACAAGATTATCAGTGAATTTTTAAGTACTGGCAATTTCCATGTCACAACCATTGGAAAGCTATTGAAAGGATCAAGAAAGAGGTCACTCAAACCACTATGGAGGAAGCAACACCAACTTTAAAGGAGCAATATGGGGGTATAAGGATTTACCTTTCAAAAAACTGAATAGAGGGATTTACCTGTCCTAAAAACCTCATTCCAATATGCTTACTTTTGACTGATCATAGTCTCTGCACAGGTTTATTCTACTTTAACTAACTGATCTGTTTGTTTAACTGACTTAACTCCCCACTTGCCCACCAATCTTGAGAACCACTTGTACCACACTACAAATGGAAATGAAAACATTTGACAAATCGCATACACATCTAAGAGCAGAGGCAAAAAATATCAATTAAGAATAAGTTACAAATGCATTGAGTCACATGTTGTGTACACTTAGGAAAGTACAAATAACGTGTAAACAAGTACAATAGACAGATGCATTCTCCCAAAAATTTAGTGCTGAAACACAGTATCTCATTTTCAAGACATGACATACTTTTAGAAAGACTGAGAAATTTTATTAGGAACTACCTGATGTGAAAGAAATAAGGAATACGAAGTTGGTAGATTAACAATGATTTTGGCTTTTAATATAAATTTCAGAAAGATCCCACAGAATCCGATGAGAACCAAAGTTCTAGACTACACATAACCACAAGCATCAAAATAGTGGGGGTAGAGGAGCCACATCAGTGTTCCAATCTGAACATCACTTCGCTGCTGGTTTTATTTCCCTTGGCACGATGATGTTTAACAATGTCTAGGAACCTGTGCCTGTAAAGGCTTGTGATCTAAAATCTAAAACAAAATAAGATGCATCTTCTCGCTAAGGTTTAGTTAGAACAGTGTTGAGTGATGACTTGCAGAGCTGCAAATAAAAACCCGCACACCTCTTTGCCATTAGGCACATAGTTCTTCAGGATATCTAAAGTCACATATAGGCTACTGTCCCAAGAGGAAATTATGCGTGAAGATAAGTATCAGATTAGGACAGACATACAGAAACAGTTAATCACAGTAGCCAAGTATGAAAGCATAGGAACACAAGTCTTAAAGAGAGGAGAAAAAAATGTCAACCTACAATCACCAGATTGGTTGTTGACCCAGCAAAACAGATGGACACAAAACTACATGGAGAACAAAATAAACCCATTTGTTATATCATGTATTTCAGATAGAGTACATCACAAAAGCCAATTCTTTAGTTTCCCCTTCACATGCTCAACAAGTTCATGAGAGCAAAAGGAAACACAGTAGGGGGTATGACATGCACATGGAAGTCTGAAGACGCTGTCAGCAGGAAATGGTGCTGTAAATATGATACCTGAACACAAGCTCTGTGTTGATAACAAAAAACTTGAGGTAACCTTTACAAGGGAAAGGAACATGAACTTATTTGCTCCTTTGCTACTTGAACCAATAGGACAGCTTCTTAAAGGCTTAATCCTTGAGTATTTTTATTGGAAAAAATAACCAACTAATCTACACAATCTGTTCCAAATAAATTTCACTGTAATGTGAAATAATGCAACAAACCTGAATAATTCCAAGGCACTAGAGTGCCAACCACAGTCCAAGCTACAATGAACCTCCTATGCCTAATAACGAAGTTGGCTACTGCAAAAAGGGCATAATGGAGGTGTCTTTTTGCTTTCTGAAGGCCTGTCCGCTTATTTCTTACAGCTCCTCCATTAAGGTGAGACCCCGCTGAAGCCGATTTCAGGACAAACCCCAGGACGACACGGCCCCGCGCAGCCGGCGCGGCCCTTCCCCCACAAAGGATGGGGAGCTGAGGACGCTGCCCAGCCCCGCCGCCCCCTCCCCGCAGCCCCGGGCCCGGCCCCGAGACCCCGCCGGGGCCCGAGCGGCCCGGGGACACGGGGGGATGGCGCGGCACAGCCCCCGGCCGCCAGCGCGGCTGTGCGGTGTCA
>VXBU01013514.1:840945-881030 GCA_013400315.1 Bombycilla garrulus
AAGCGAGGCTGTCACGGCCACGGGGACTCGCTCGGCCCCGGCGCCGCTGGGCAGAGTTACCGTCCAATATGGCGGACACAAGGGGAAAGTGATCCCCCTTTACGTTGGGGGGCTCCCCCTCGGCGCTGACGGGAACCTGCCGCGCGCGGCACGCTGGGAGACGTAGTTCCACTCCTCGCGAGAAACTGCCGACGCTACGGCAATGGACTACAATTCCCAGTGTACATCGCGACGCCCGCCTGGGCGCGGCGGATGATCTCATCCGTCCCCGCGATGGCTGCTGGGAGTTGTAGTTTCCCGGTCTCCGTTAGCCGCGCCGGCCTGCGTTGCCACCCCGGTCAAGGGACTACAGCGCCGCCCAAGAGCCACGTGACGCCTTAAAGGGGCCGCAGCGCTCGGGGATGAGGCTTGAGGGAGCATTGTAGGCAAAACCCCGCGTAAGGGGCCGCAGCCCGCCCGCCGTTCCGACATAACACACCTCTTGAGCGTAGAGGTCGTACTACCTCTGTGCAACCATCCCTCAGAGCCACACAGGCATCACCATCCTCAAATCCCACACAAGGCAGGCTGAAAATGTTACACCACGCATATTGAGGCTGAGGGCACTGCTTGAGTCACCATGCCTGGAAGTGTTCAATAAACGTGTAGATGTGGTGCTACGTGATGGTTTAGTAGCTTGCCACATGGTCTAGTGGCAGGCTTGGCAGTGCTGGGTCAGTGGCTGGAGTCACTAGTCCCAGAGGCCTTGACAGCCTGAAAGATTCCATGATTCCCTGTTGTTCCTCGCAGTGCACAGTCATGCACAGGCCCAGGAAAGGCAAGATGCTGTAGCTGTGTGCTTTGACATGTCTGGGTGGTGTGATGCAAAAATCACAGATGTGAGCACATTTAAACTGGTGATAATTTCATGGGATCATGGAATCCATTAGGTTGGAAAATACCTCTGTGATTGAGTCCAACCTATGGCCAAACACCACCGTGTCAATTGGACCATAGCACTGACTGCCACATCCAGTCTTTCCTTAAACACCTCCAGGGATATAACTCTACCACCTGCCTGGCAGCCCATTCCAATGTCTTATCACCCTTTCTATGGAGAAACTCGTCCTAATGACCACCCTAATCCGCCCCTGGCACAGCTTAAGACTGTGTCCTCTTATCCTGTCATTTTCATAAGAGAAGAAGCCAATACCTACCTGGCTACAACCTTCTTCCCTGTAGCAGGGATTGATAAGGTCCCCCCTGAGCCTCCTTTTCTCCAGACTGAACATTCCCAGCTCCCTCAGCTGCTCCTCATCAGACCTGTGTGCTCCAGACTCTCCACCAGCTCCATCGCTCTTATCTGGATGCAATGAATTGCTTTAACTTTGGGTGGTGTAATGCAAAAATCGTAGGGGTGAGCACACCTGGTGATTGCTTAGGGCAGTCTAAAATCATTTTTGCAGTATTAAAATTGTGAAGTGGTTGTGATGGTGGGTAAGAGGATAGTTCAGGAGCACTGGCATATTTGCCTTTCCTTCACCAGTGACCACATGGTCTTAAAAGATCATGGGAAAGACAGCCTCAGGAGTTTTGGGAGAGCAGTGAATTTCAGCATGTCCTGATGAGTGGTCGGCAGTGCCAGTAGAAGCTGAAGTTGTTCCAGGCTTAGCTTGCCTCGGTACACATAGAGGAGCTTTGCTTTTACATGCAGGCAGATGTGAACCGGGAGAACACGTTTGTTCTTTCTGTGGTCTGGTAAATGGAAAGGGTTTTTTGCAGCAGGGCCCTGGTCTTCATAAATGCATTCAGTGCTCAGCACACACAGCCCTGCATAAACAGCAAATAGCAGTGGCAAGAGTAGCGGTACACAGATAAGTGTACACAGCCTTTTGTCGCAAACAAATAAATTCCAGACCCTGAAGTACAAATTTGAAGTTGACTTACCTTCGTAATATATGGCATTATTTTCAGAGCTAACATTTTTCACTTGAAATGGTGACATTCTTATATAGGGCCATCTTTATCTTCCTTTTCAAATTATATTTTCACTTGAACCCTCTTCATTTAACACTGTGCTTTGAAAGAAAGATTACAGCTCTGTCAGTCTCTCTATCCCCTATGTATTACAGATAAAAAGCATTATTATGAGAAACTATTATAGTAAAATCACTCAACCATACAGAAGGTAAAGTAATGCTACTTAGTCTGACATCACAGTATTTAATTCTGATAATCTTATTGCAGAAACAAATGTTTTCCTTCTACACTTCAGAAAATAAAGACATCTGGATGATTTTTTTTTTTTAAATCAAGCTTTGAATATTAAAATTCACAGTGCAGGACAGTAAGTTTTTATAAACTGTCCAGGGTCTTTTTTTAAACATGCAGGTAAACACTCAGGAAATTAGGTACTCTTACGGGTTTACACTGAACTTAGCTACCACACCTTGTTTTTAACTTAGAATTAGCTGCTGAACCCATAGGTTGTTTTAGAAATGAACTTGCTACTTTGATGGTGGATTTGAATGGTTGTATGAACCGGAACAAAAGGCAGAGGAAATTAATTTGATTGCTGTGGAGACCTACTGCTATGTTTCTTGTCCTTACTTGAATTAAATTACTTATAACATTCCTCCTCAACCCTAAGAAAATAAATTCAGTCAAGTGAACAAACTAACTTTAATTTACCTCTATGTTAATCTAAAGCATGGCGTGGCATTTCAAAACCCTTTTGGGAGAAAAAAGTTATTTATACTCTGAAAATTTTTCACATTTTCCAGGAATGCCATATATTAAAAACTCACTGCGTAAACAGTGCCGATCACTGGAGGGCTTTCCCATGCTCTTCCTTTGAACCAACCCAGTTTCAGCAGCACAGTAATTTTCCCTGTGAGCCATTAAGTCAATAAAAGGCTGAATAGAGAGCTCAGGTCACAGTTACCTTTGAGTTCTGCCTTCAGGATGTCAGGGTGGCTGGAAAAACTCAGTCTGGTTTTACCACCTCACTGGAATATTTGTACTGGCCTCCTGTTGCACACAGAATGATGGAGCGAGTCTACACACTGAACTGCTGCTATAACCTCAAGTAAAAATTAAGAGGCCTGTTAGTCATTTCTGAAATAATAGTCTCTGTGCAATGGAGGATAAAATTTATGGTTTCTTTATTTTCAAGGGGTTCTTAATTTTGCATTTAGTTCCCAATTTTGCAGGTGCTACTTGATGACATTGGTAATAGACTGAACTCAAAGGAGCAGCTCACACGCAAGGCAGTGCCATGGGCAGTTTAAAGCACATGCAGGTTTTTTAGGAATCTTCTGGCCTGACTTGGACCAGCTGTGATGCTTCCAGTTATTTTCTGGCAAGCTGAAGTCTCCAATAAGGAGAAGGGCAATTGACTTGGAGGTGTACCTTAGTTCCTCAAAGACATTCATCAGCATCATCATCCTGGCTGTAGGTCTATAGCTGACTCCCACAATGACATCCACATTATTTGTGTGCCCCTTGATTGTAATCCAGAGGCTCTCAACTGTGCTGCCACCAGCTGTGAACTCCATACACGCTAACCCTTCTATTCCATACAGTGCCACCCCTCTGCCTCTTCTCCCCTGCCTGTCCCTCCTGAAGAGCCTAGAAGCCAAAACGGCGCTCCACTAACAGGACTCATCCCACCAAGTTTTATTCATACCAATGATGTCAAATCTCTGGGACTGGGCCAAGGCTTTAAGCTCCTTGAGTTTGTTCCTTATGCCTTGTGCATTAGTGTAGAAACATTTCATGTGCGGTACATTGTAGCCAATACCTTGTAAAGCAGATTAAGGGACCCCATTAGTGCTCATTTCCTCAAGTTTTTGGCACAGAGTGCCATTGCTCCTCACTGGTGAGCCTGGTTTTATCCCTTTCCCCCTTCCAAGCTATTTTGAAGCTCTGCCAAGGAGCTCCCCCAGCTCCTGTGCTATGAATCTTTTCCCCCTCTGAGGCAGGTGCATTGCGTCAGTGGTCAGTAGACCAGGTGTTGAGTAGATCATCTCATGGTCAACAAACTCAAATTTTTTCCAGTTACGCCAGTCTTGGAGCCACATATTGACCTGATGGATCTGACAGTATTATTCCTTGTAACTGGAAGGATCAAGGAAGTCAGTACCTGTGCTCCCAATGCCTCTGCCAATTGTCCCAGGGCCCTGAAGTCTCTTTTGCTTGCCCTCAGACTTCTCTTTGTTATTTCATTGCTGCCAGCTCAAACAACCAATAGCAGATAGTAATCTGAGAGCCTTACTAGGCTGCAGAATTTTCCAGTAATGTCCGTTGCCCGAGACCCTGTGAGACAGTAAAATTCTGTGTGAGTTGGGTCCAATTTGGACAACTTCAGCAACCCACACTAATTTGTCTTTGGTGTCGAAAAAGCTGCCATTTTAATAGAAGTTCATTTTCCTCTACAGGAGACTGAACATGCAGATGTGTAAGTATGGGGAAGGATGTATTTACACATAAGTGTGCAGCATCACAGCATATATGTACACTGACTGCTTTTTAATCACTTTACCTCCATTCTCACACCTACTTCCAGAGTATCTGAGCTCCTTCCACGCACAATGAATATTGACAGCAAGTTCTGGATGGCCATGGAGTCTAGGCACTCCCTCCTTTTCAAAGAAAGAAAATGTTCCCTGGGTGAGGTTATCGATTTGTTGGCTTTGGGTGAGAGAGTTTCTGGTTGCTTGGTGGGACTAAACTGAAGAATAATGAAAGCAGCATCATTCTTCTAGCAAGGCTTTCTGTGAAGCAAGAGACTGCAGGTTTTCCTTTAGATGGCCAAAATTAGTTTCACCCAATCTGCTCTGGAATTTGTTTCACAGCCAGATGCCTCAGCTAAGAAGACTTTATCTAATGCTGAAGAGGTTTAGAGCAAAAAGGAATCTCACATGCTGGATAATAAAGCTTCATTTCAGGAGCTTAATGACCCCTTTGACATTTTGGTTCTTGGGTTTTTTCCTAGACAACCTTTACTGGTCCTTAAACAATATGTTTTTTAAAGCCATAAGCACAGAAATCTAGCAGAAAGTCGGACTTACTCCAGGGCATCCACCATGAGATGAGAACAGTATCCAGGGGATCCTTGACTTGGTGCTTGCTGTAGCTGGGAAGATGTGTGATTCCTGATTCCTGGCTTCTTGTTCTCAGTGCCTTTGCTGAAAGACTGTGTTCTGCTGAACTTATAAACAATAAATGCAGAAGCAAAAAAGCAAGAAAATGGGTTTTTTTCCTTCTCAATAACAGTAAAAACTGAACAAAGATCAGTTTCTTACAATGGAAATGCTAGAACATACATCTCTACTGAACTGATCTTAGTTCAGCAACTTTTTTTCCAGAAATTCCTTTCGTTCTCAATTTTTCCCCATTTAGAGTAGACTGTTTCAGCCTATTCTGAAGGATGCCTTTTCAAACACAACCTGTGTTGTATAAAGAATTACCTAATTCTGGCCACTGAAATATGGGTTATGTCATGTAATGTTGCTTCTCTGCCAGCTGGCATTTTACATAATGAAATACGTTGCCTTTTTTTTTCTGCATTAAAAAGCAACATTGCTGTCCCCTTGCTGCCCTTGTGAAACAAAGAAACGTTTTGCACATCAGTACTAAGACAGCAGCTAAGACTGTACTGGTTCCAGTTTTTCCTAACTAGAGCAGGAGGTTATCCCTGTGTGAGGGAAAGGCTGTGTCTGCAGGTTACTGGCACACAGCTGGAGGATGTCCTTCCACCAGCAATTCCAGCAGCAGTTCAAAATGAAGCAGAGCAGCTCGGACAAGTCTGCCCTCAGATGCTTTCAAACCCTTGAAATAAAGTGTACAGGGAATTATGTTTAGTCTCTCAGCTAGCATTGGGAAGAAAATCCAATTTCCACCTTTCAGAATAGGTGTTAACCTACAAATTCAGAGCTTTGATGGTGTGCTGGGGGAGTGAAGAGGATATTTTCATAGTGTGATCTCCTCTATTCACAGAGTCCTTGCGCGGGAAGAAAATCCAGCAGCGGTTTCCTTGTTCACAGTTTCCAGTCCTGCCTGCCCAGACAGCTCCCTGCCTTCAGGAGCCCAGGCTCTCTGCTCCCTCTGAAGGCCACAATCACCAGGGATGTTCAATTTCCCTGCCTTTTCCTCTCATCATTGTTTCAATTAACCCTGAAAATGAAGCACTGGCAACCATTCACTGAGAGGTCTCCCAGAATTTTTGGTTGGTTCTGTGTTCAAATTATTCTAGGAGTCTTCCTCCTGTTTCTAGTTACTGCTTTATAACAAGGTTTGGGGATCTTTTGACCCTTTCATTTCACCTTTTAAAAGATGCCAAATCCATCCATCAGTTTTGATTCAGAGTATGACAGCTGAAAGATCAGAACCTGCCTCCTGGCAGCTGTTAGCACCTACAAGCACATGTCCAATTTCTTTGTGAGTTGTACCAACAGAAACAGGTTCTGCTTTTTCACTCTTTTCATCTGGAGCTTTTTAATATTATCAAAATGAACAATGCACGTTATCAATATGTCTTAGTGTTTATCTTTCTGCTTTGGCTTTTAAATTTAAGATCATGGGAGGAAAAAAAGAGTATCCCGTTGCTCTTTTGTCAGCTGTTTTTTCAATAATTTATTTTTCCCCATCATTGAATTGTCATTTTAGTAGCAGGTCTCTTCATAACATGAAGAGACAGAGCTCATGGATTACTCAGGTTTCCACCTACGTCTAAGAAACCCAACAGAGAAAAAGGATAAAAATTTCCTGTTTGCCTCTGTTCATCACTGAGCAATCAAGTTCGTGAATTTTAATAGTCATTTGTAAAGTAGTAGAACCCAGAGTAACAGTGAGGGAGTTTATGGGTTCGCATCATCTTTCTTTGATGTCAGGAAAGTCCTAGATAGGAACATCACCACACCAGCAGGACCCCGGGGAATTAACAGCAGTCTCAGTCAGCAACTTTAGTCCATCCTGACACAACCAGGTGGAGAACTGGCCTTAGGATGCTGTAGGTGTAGCTTTTAAGCCTGGACAAACCAAGTCTAACAGATGACATTCAACATAATCCTTAAAATTTCACTTATTATTGGGATGCCCCACAGTCAGTTTCTGGATGACAATGTTTTCCAGAAGACATCTGGCCCCAGCCTTAAAAATACCAACTAACAGAGGACATGTTGTGACATGGCACTGTTTATTATGCCACTGGTTTCTATGGTGCCCTGCTCAAATAGAGTACCAGGAGCTCAGATGAAGCTAGTAATCCTGTGTTTCCTGTTCTTGACCTTGTCCTCTCTTCCCCAGGTCTTCTGCAATGTGGCAGTCCCCCTTTCAGAGCAGAGTCTGAGACAGAAGAGATCCATCTTAAGTCTCTATCTTCTTTACAGGAATGGAGTCAAACCCCCATGAACCTGTCACCTTTCATCTGTGACACAGACACTGACCACCAAACCGTGATGCTTCAGCTACACGACACAATGGAGGACACAGCACCAAAACTAAACTTTGCAAAACTAAACCTCTGACACAAGGTTAACCAGGTTCACACAATGCCATGCAGTGGACAAATCCTGTGTTTGAAGTGGGGTTTTTGGCTGCAAAAGAACATACAAGTTTAAGCACCAAAAACCAAAATAAGCTAGGAAAGTAATTTCTACAAGCTGTTTATAGCTGTAGTGTGTAAAGAAAACCAAACCAATGCTACCACCTTGTCTCAGTGACCCAATGAAGGATTTTTAAATCCACCAATCACTTCCGGTGCTCTTTGACAGAGGCAGCGATCCCACAGGTATGCCATTCTATGAATTTTAGGCAGAGATTAGCTTTCACATCCCAGGGTAGTCCCACCAAGGGAAAAACACTTCCAGTCCCTTATCATGACCAACGAGCCCATGTCAGCACAATATAAAAGATGCTGCCTCTTGCCTGGCCAGGCAGAGAGGAAACGAGAGAGCTGGGAAGGGTAGGGAAGGACTGAAGACAGAGTCCAACCCCATGGGAAACTTAATTTTCACCCTCCATAGAGCAGCCTATTTCCATGGAGAGTGAGATTTAGAGGTGGTCTCGTGGAGACGTCTCCAGGCTGGGGTGTTGGGGCCTGATTTTGGTTCAAGATCAAGGATACCAAAACCAGCTGTGAAATTCCAATCCAGACCAAATTTCTTACCACAATAAGCATCTGCACTTCAACTTAAATATTTGATGAGATTATTGCAACTGGCTGGGCTTGCCCCTGTGTTGTTGAATCATTTTCATCTTGTCTCCAAAAGTCAAAACGTGGTCTTTTAATCCTCAGAAAATGAACAGTTAATATAATAATGTGTTCCAAAGAGATACCAGGCACTAGCAGCAAGTATAAATACGTCTGGGTTTCAGCTGCAGGCCTTTAAGAGTTACCTGTTATTCTAACCAATTCACATCATTTGCACAGTGGGGGTTTTTGTTGTATTGGTAAGCGGTTCTCTGTAAACAACCATTTAATGGTATTTATATGAATACGGGGGGCCGTAATTCTCAGCTTCTCTCATCCCTACAAGAGAAATTATTCAGGGAAATTCCCCAAAGGGCAAGTCACATTTGGATAAGGCTGGCATCACTCCAAGAGTGTGAGATTGCTAGAGGAAGGGAATTTACTTGAGGAAGAATGAGAATATACCATTATTTACCAGCTAAGAGCTGTTCCTGCAGGGAGTGGAACATCATCTGCCTTGGTATCAGAGGAGACTGAGGCCGTTCCACATCTCAGCCCCAGATTTAATAAACACTGACATGTTTGCACAGTATGTGCTTGCAAGAGGCATTTCTGTAAGTGCAAGGAAGCAGTTTGTGCATTAGCAAGGCTGGCAGAGGCATTTTCTGTGCCACTTCAGTATCAGAGTTGTCAAGTGCACTATCAAAAGCTTCAGCAAAAATGGGCTTGTTAATGCACACTGTTTCAGAGCACAAACCATTAGCAGAAGGCTACAGTTGCTGGGTTTTGGGGCTTTTGCTAGATTATCTATTGATCTATTTATTTATTTATTTTGAAGTAGTAGAAATTGCATATGAACTGACTTGTACATGAAAGAAAAAATAACATTTAGCACACGTATTTGAGTATGCCATTATTTTTAATCTCAGAGAGAAACCAGGACTTTTAAAGCATCCACTTTGAGAGAATGCCTCACACCATCAACCATGTGCCATTTGTTTGTGAAAAGGGTGAAACGAGGAAAGATTGGGCATTGCAAACATTGCACCTCACACAGCCCTGCCTGTTACAGAGAACATCAACAGACAGCATGTAAACACAGCTGGGTACAAAACCAACCCTTCCTTCCTTCCTTCCTTCCTTCCTTCCTTCCTTCCTTCCTTCCCTTNTCCATCCTCCCTCCCTCCCTCCCTCCCTCTCTCTCTTCTGCACAAGTCCTTTTCCCATTTGCTCCAAATCCCTCCAGGATGTTGCCCAAATTATTCAGAACAACAGTGAGAAGCCCTGCAACTTTAAATAGTCAGAAATAGTTTTTCAAGCATAAATTTTTTCCCATCCTGGGTAATTGAATCAAGGCTGACTGAGAAATGATAAATTTTCTCTTCCCCCTTTTAAAATGTCTAAATTATTGTCAATAATTCATGCCAACTGAAGTCAAGGGATACAGGCTATAGTTGGGTTTGGTTATGATAACTTTATTTACACTTATTTCTATCACATTTGAGCTTCCACAAGCTTCCATATAATAGCTCCCTGTCTTTGGCTAATGAGATTCTAGTCATCTCAGTCCAAATTAAAAATATGGCATTGCTGTAGTGCCAGATAAGGCATGGGTGTATTTTCCTAATTCTTTTATTTCTTGGTGACTAAATTGGAAACAGACTGAACAAAGAAGAGATATTTCATTACATGTCTGCAAATAAATGATATAGAAAACCACTACATCATATGCTTCAGTAAAATAACTTGCTGCTGTGAGAAATACTCTCTGCTAAAGATTTACTTGAAGATCCTGAACTTCTCAAATAAGGGTTACCTCTCTCCATTTCAAGAAATTTTATTTTTCCAAAGTGCAGATGAAAAAAAAAAAAAAAAGAAAAATGTTTTAATTTAAGAGTATGTGGTAGCCAAATGCATTGTAGATGAAAATAATGGATAATAAATCCAGAAGGGGCAGCAGATTCAGCCTGAATTAATTCTAAAGCTTTTTCAAAGGGAGCAATTCATTTTTGGCAGCTTGAAAGCTTAGAAAGCTGGTAGGGGAAGGGCTGCCAGAAATGTGTTTCTTGGAAGGAGACTTTCTACTGAGGATACCCTTTAGAAATTGATCTAACCTGGGTTGCCCACAGATGCTGCTCGAACTTTGGTTTAGGAAGTACAGGGATGGGTGAAGTTTCCTTTCTGCCCAATGCCCTCCATGACTGTGACCCTCTATTTAACCTCCTTGGGTTCAGTTTGCCAAGTATTAAATGGAAATAAAACTCATGCTGCAAATCCCTTTCTGAGCCTACCTGGCATGATACCTTACTGCAAGGACCGTATAAATCCAATGTATAAAGTAGATTGATCTGTAAAAAATCTGCCATAGTTTAACTAAACCCTAATTTATCTTAAAAAACCACAACACTAACATCATATAAAAACTCAGTGGAATTACAATGGCATAGAAAAAAAATCACTGACCATTTTTTAAGTTCTGCATAAAACTGGAAAATGCTTCCTCTGGTACTGTTAAACTGCAAGAAGTCTCATCTTCTTGATCTACTTAGCATGGCTGAGTTTTTACAGTGTTTTCCTCCTGTTGTCCTTGGAGGTCTGGTGCAACGAAGACTTTGTCTAACCCCAGCTGTTATTATTGGTAAGAACAGAAATAAGAGGGAAAGTGAAGAGACAAGAGAAGGGCATCCCTTAGGGCAGAGTCCACCTGTGACACCTGTAGGATGTGGTGTCAAAAATGCTGCTGGTTGTGGATCAGGTTTGGATTTGCTTTCTGTCTCATGTGAAAAGCCTGACCTAAGAGAAGAAGGAGGGGGAAAAGGTGGTGAGATCAAAGCTCTCCCATGTCAGAAGAAATAATGAAAAGAAGCTGTTTCTGCCTGGCAACAGTGGGAGCAAGCAGCTGCCAGGTCCCCAGCTGTCACTGGGCCAGGGCTTGGAGGTGATGAGGAGTAAATGAAGGAAACTTAGCAGCTGTGGAAGACTTACCCCAAAAAAAGGCCAGGAAACTTGATCTCAGAGATCTGCAAGTCAAGAAGAGCTAGGACTTGGGCAGGTGAGTGTCCCGTGAGTGTCGCAAGAAGGGAGGAGTGGCTGCAGGCAAGACAGTAAGATGTGGGCTTTTGGAGATGTTTCTGGGACTTCAGCTGGGGTGAGGGTCTCCTGAAAAGCCTCCAGCAAGCTTCTTTGGCAGCCAAGAGGGGAAGGAGTGAGGGTGTGCTAGCAGAAACCAGGAGAAGATTGCGCAGAAAATGCAGTTCAGACAGAAGAACAAAAGACAGAGGGGACTAGGAAAAATGTTGAGAGTTTGAGTCACCCTTTCTTTCACTGTACCACGTCCATGTGCAAAATCAGCTCATGAGCAAAGCACTTTTGCAGGTGTGTGCACTACAGTTAAATGTAGTGACAATCTAAAAATGCCCCACTGCAAGATGTGAGCTCATCTGTATTTCCTCAGCACAAGGGATGAAACCTCTTCCTTAAAAAAAAAAAAAGAAAAAAGTATTTTCTTAAAAATTATTGTTTAGGGTACATACAATTTACTGTAACCTCCTGCTCTTTCTCAGCAAGTCCAGGCAGTACTAAACACCCATTTTCTCTTCCCCCCCCATTTATGATCACTGTAAGGGAAGGAAGTCCTGGCTTTGTCCTGGCTAGGGAGGCTTTGCATGGCTGCACGTCTTCAAGCTCAGGCCTTCAGCTGAAAAACCTAAACATTTGTAAATAAAAAAGTTGTTTCTCCCTTGTTGATATAATAGAGTTCTGTTTTTCCCCAATTACAATGCTAATTAATGGCTTTCACTTCATTCTCACTGTGACAAGCAATCACTTCCCAAAGCCTGAGGCCCTGTTGGTGCCTCCATCATCTTGAGATGCAGGTGAGCTTTTTTTGGCAGACTCTCAGCAGCACCAAAGACAGATGTTTGTGGTTTTTTTCGTTTGCTTCACTCTCTTGAGGATTCGATTTTCTCAGCCTGAGACAGCCTTCAAGAGTTAAGATAGTAAATTAACCTATCTGTTTTATGGTTTGTGGCCATCCTGCCTGGCGGCCAGATGCTCTGTGTGGCCACATCTTTCCTCTGAGGCTGGTGGAGATCCAGAGGACCGTTCCCCCCAGCCCTGGTACATCAGCTGGTGACAGATTCTCCTGGTTCCATCTCCACAAAATTGTGCCCAGTCCTGAGTCCTGTTTGCCTCCATCCATGGTGGAGAATTGTGCATTGGGTTTTGTGTGGCCCCTGGCAGCAAGAGGCATTGCCCCCCTCCCTGGGCAGCTGGCAGTGCTGGGTGTTGAAGGCTTCGTGAAGTGAGGTGGACAGTGAAAGCAGTGAGCTGTGAAAAGCTTGATTTCCACTCCAGGTGCAGCCTCTCCACCTTTGACCCAGGTGACTTTTCTGTCTCATCAAGCCCAAGCATGAAGGTAAATGTCTTTTTAGTGTCAGGAGTGTTCTCAGTATGTCCCATCTTTAGTAAAAAACATCCTTCTGCCTGCAAGGTGAAGAGCTCGTTATTCTTACAGCATCCCCGTATCACATTGAGAAATAAAGGTGTGTACAAGTATCACAGGAAGCTGACAAGCTGAAGACAATCAGTGCTTGCTCCTTCTGATTCTCAGTCACACACTCACTGCTGACCTTCTGCCTTTTTTCCAGCTTTATTCTCAACCAGAATCCTCAATACTGTGTTTTGCAGTGTAAAAATTACAAAGGGCAGCTCAGGCAATGATAAACACAGTGCAGTCAGGAGCACATGTAGCTTTCATGTCACTGCAGGCTGCAACACTCCCTCGGCACAGGACATCTCCCCCAGCATGGTTTTGCACAGGATAGCTCATGCCAAATTCCCTAGTAATGAGATAAAACAAGCAGGATCCCCTTTGTTCATAGCAGGACAAATGCTGACCTATGCCACAGGTGCCTTCCCAGACCTTTACTTTGTTTTATTTATGGCAATGTGTCGGAAGGGATCTCTGGGGAGGCCAAAACATCACAAGAGACTTTGCAGCTGACTCTGTGGCAGCCAGCAGAGCTATTCCATGTGCACAGGGTGAGGGTGTGTGACAATACTGGGCTGTTGGGATAAAATGTGATTAAAAGAATATAGAAACAACAGCCTGGCTTCATTCTACAGCTCTGTAAGTGTCTGTGCCACTCACCTATTTTTTTTTTCTACAGGGAATGCTACTGTTTTTCTGCTTTGTCTTTTATGAATACACCCTTTCCACGTATGCATACATTTTGTCTATTAACAGCCACAGATTTGCAGGCAGTGAGGCCATTCCTTTCCACAATGACATCAGCCACTGGAGGACGTGATTTATTTTAGCACGATGCAACTCCCTGTAATCAGAGTAATGTTGCTGCAGTGGCCAGAGGCTCCCTCCACAATGCAGAACATTTTGACGCAGTGCAAAGACTCCTCCTTGCGATAACAAAAGAGACATTGAGAGATGTGCTCGCCAGACCTCCACCTCTGATACTGACACAGGTCTTGGAAACAGCATCCCAGGCCTGGCTCCTGGAGCTGTGCCCCAAACTGCACTGACCCCGCTGCCCCAGTGTGCCCAGGGCTCTGGAGCCCAGGCTGACAATGGCCAGCATCAGCATACCTCAGTCTGCCTCCACTGGGTACTGTTCCTACCATAAACAGCAGATTGAGACCTCCTTGGAGAAGGGCAATGCCTTTCTCATTTCTCTGCAAAGCACCCCACTCTCCTCTGGACACTGCACAAAGCCGTCTGCCGTTTCCAAGGTGATGCCTGGAGGTGAAGCCTGTTATGTATTCCCTTGCAGGTAACAGCAGCTGTAGCTGAGAGATGCCCTTGGATGGGCCATTGTTTGAAAGAAGGTAGGAAAGAGACAGAAAGAAAAGGTCTATTAGTAACCATTTTTTAAAGAGTGGTAAGAAAAAAAGGAGAAAAAATAAAGACATTTATTTTATGAGATGTGCATCTTCTAATGCTGTTCAAGTTCTTGCACCTAGGAATGAGCATTGTATCCACGTTGTAAACAACAAAATCCATCACTTGATTCTGGTTTAGTTTTGTCCTGTAAGATAATGATTATAAATGTTGTTTATGCCTAGTATTAAGTCTTGAGTTGCCTGAAGAAGACTGACTTTATAAATCAAAATATTCCTAGATGTTCCTTCCTGAGGTCTGCTTAGAAGAAGGGCTGGCTGTGGGTACAGCACTGCATCCCTCACTGCCCTGGGACCTCCTGAAATCTTGGGGAACACTTTTTAAACTTTAAAATATCTTCCTGGAATTTCTTCTCGGAGTTTTGCCACAATCCAAAAACTATATTATTTTAAGCCTGATTTACATTCCCTGGAGTCTTTCTACTGATCTCCTTCGGCTCAAAATTTCACAATACCCTGCGGTTTTGCAAGCAGTAGTTTAATAGATACATTTCAGTCAGTGTGCTGGGAAAACAAAAAGCTGACTCCAGAAGATGCTTGTTTCCTTTCTGATTTTCCTTCTAGTAGCTCCATGTGGAAACCATAAGCGTATACCATACACACTTGGGTATAATGGGCATTTCTTCAAAATATTGAAGGATTCTTGCAGGATAGTGTTGATGTCCTGCAAGGCCAGACCAATATCTCATCCAGGCTGCTGTCTGCCACTGAGAAATCAATTTGAAAGGATAATTTGAACATTTGAAAGCATAATTGATAAAGCCAGGGAAGCAGCTTGCAAAAAAAAAAAAAGGAACAGAAACCACTGCTTCTTCTGGCAGGATCCATCTTTGTTACACACAATCCGGAACTGATGTTTCTACTATGGGGAAGTTTAAAGAAAGTCTTGGGAATGGGCAGAAGGAAAGACAAAACAGCCACCCCACCAAGTACTCATTAGAGCAGACGTTTCTGCCCTTAGTGGCCACTGACTCAAACAAGCCCCGTCCCAGCGTCCCGGGAGGCAAAGGAAAAACATTCACACACTGTGTTTATGGCTGCAGGCATTCCTCTGGTATCCACCTTTCCCAAGAGAACAGAGAGCCTTCATCAAAGTGAAGATAGGTGTAACAAGTTGCTCTTCTTCACAGGACTCTGGTTAAGGCCAGGATGGCTGCTGCAGGCCGTGGAACACAGGCAATGCTCTCAGGCCCATGCTGGGATTTTTGGGGCTGTCTTGTGCAGGGCCAGGAATTGGACTTGGTGATCCTTGTGGGTCCCTTCCAACTCAGGATATTCTATGATTCTGTGAAATGAAGGCAGGAGATGGCGAGCAGTAAATACATCATGGACACTTGAATCGCTGTTGTCAGCACATTGAAACATGCCGGTGGTCAGAACAAAACAAGGTCTGCCCAGCCTGACCAAGAAACTCCCCAAGTGCAGAAAAATGGGAAAGGGGAGGATGGACGTGTAGGCAGCAGTACTAATTACAGAGAACCAGGAGCAGTCTAACCCTTGATGTGCCACAGGTGTAACCAATAAAGATAAACCCAAATAAAGAGGAGGGTTGGCTGACCCTGACTCAGTTGGGCTCTACCTGGTGAGCTGTGAGGATGTGCTGGAGGCAGCTGGAGTCTGCTGATTGTGCTCAGAGGAGCCAGGGATAGGTGGCCAGGAGAGGAACAGAAAAGGTAAGATGTTGAACAAGGAACAGACAGGGAGAGGTGGCTGTGTGAGGAAACAGAAAGGAGTTGGCTGCTTGTGCGGAAAGTAGAACAAATCAGAAGACTGTGATACTGCTTGGGCAAACTTTAGCCATTGGAAGGCTGTGTGGTTCTGTGTAAGGAAAAGGGGCTGAGTGGTGCTGTATGTAGAAGAAAGCAGAAAGCTGAGAGAAGCTGCTTGAATCAAGTTTAGCTCTCTGAAGAGTATTGTGTCTGTCTTGACAATGATGTATGATTGCAGCTGTGTCACATGTGAGTCGTAGTTGTGGGCAACCATGGCATGGATGGAGTTGAGGAGAGCCTGGTCATCTCCCCTCCTCCCTCCAGTCCTCAGCAGGAGCATACTACAGCTGTGGTTGTGCAAACTAGCACCACTAGGCTGGAAATATTTTCAACTATGGCCTCTGATGTAGTGGAGACCTGTGGAGGCTGGATTGGTGTCTTTGGTTGTTCCGGAAGCAAAAAGAATAAGGAAATAATCCATCACAGAAGCACTTTCTTTGGATGTTGAAATGTGATAGACTACAAATGTGCTGGTGTCTGTGTGAAATGGGTGAGTTATCCCCCTCCTTCTCAGGTGTGATCCCACAGGGGCACCACCATTCCCAGAGCAGGATTTGCTTTGCAGAGAGAGGAGCAGGGGGAGTCTTCTGCCGTTGTAGGCAGGATGCAGGTGAAAGACCTCTATTGCAGAGAGACGCCCTGGGGCCAGTTGAGCAGTTCAGGATTAACTCTGTTAGTGCTGCTTAGCCTGGCAGAGCAGAGACAGCGTGGCAGGGCTTGACTGCCCCTCTCAAGCTCAGTGCTGTCCCAACAGCAGGATGGCAACCATGGAAGAGCTGCTGGCAGCTGTGGAATGGTGCCTGAGCCATCAGCATGGGATGCTGCAAATCCTCTGCCTCCACATCCAGCAGCACAGCACTGCATTAAGTCATGTATTTGTTATTTTTACCCAGAGGAATTGGGCTAGGGTGTGGTAGGGAAGCAGTGAAAGTTTATTTTCCGTGGAAAAAAATGAAACCCACATGGAAAATCAAAAGCACACTGACACCTATGCTGTGCAAATCCTTGGCATACAGCAGCTCTGCTTTCTGTCTAAGAACATGCATATCTGTTTGCTGTACTGAGTTCAGGCAGCACTGTGGTACATCCAGAGGGCACAATAGACATCTCAATTAGGCTATGTGCATCAGTTCAGTGTATTTTGTGTATGTAGTTACTGGCAGATTATAGACTAACTAGACAGTTCTTCTAACTGGCACAGGGAGCACCAAAGAGCTCAAAAGCTATTTCAGAATAAATCTCTCTTAACACTTATGTCTGCCCATGAAAGTTATGGTCTTTTAATCTGTCTCTGACGTACTGAACTTCTGCAATGTGCTCGTTGTTACTGATTTACAGCTCTTGCAAGTGCATTCAGGGCTTGCAAAAAGGTCTGACAAGGGTGAAAGGAAAGAGACAAAAGGAAAAGAGGCTGCAGTCCCCTGCTTGGAAGCAGTCAGTGTCCTCAGCTTGGAGCACATCCTGTAATGCTCTGGGCTGTGCTCATGCGGCAGCTCTGGGGATGAGATGATGCCCTGCCCTGCTCCTGGGGGCTGTTGCCCACTCAGGATGGGGGGCACCTGCTTCACTGGGAAGCATGAGACCTCAAATCCTGTGTTCAGTTTTGGGCCCATCTGTGAGAAAGACACTGAGGTGCTGCAGCACATCCAGAGAAGGGCCAGGAAGCTGGAGAAGGGTCTGGAGCACAGGTTCTGTAAGGAGCAGCTGTTGGCACTGGGGCTGTTCCACCCATCGCTCGACTGGCCGAGCTGGGCCAGTGAAGGAACCTGACCCCTCCTGTGGCCATCACCAGGTTCCAGCTGTGCACAGGCTGTCACTGCTGGCAGGGAGCTGTGGTAGCAACAGTGACACATTTCCTGTGAGGGTGCAGACACTTCTCATCTTTAAGGGCCTTGCAACATCGGGGTAACCTCCAAGGGGTTTGGGAACCCTGAGGAGGGCAGGAGAGAGGTGGAAGTGTTCCCTGTATGGTGTAGGTGCAAGCCAGCACCACCTTTCTATGGACATGACTTGGGCTGACAAAATGCAATTACTGGATCTGGCATTTCTCCAGGACACCAGGATTAATGATCTGATTCACATGAAACCTATTATCTCCCCATAAATACTCAACAACATTTTAAAGAGTTAATTTATTTTCCTCTTCTCTTCTCCTGCAATTTGCATTATCTGTAGCTAAATATGTTATGGCATGCTTTACTCTAATTCACCATTTCAAAGATCTCCCTGTAGCAATTTCATAAGTAAATCACTACTTGATCTTATAACTCAAGCACATAGTGTCAACCACAGGAATTTTATTTCAGTGCAAATCACCATGCTTTTGAAAGTTAATATCCATTCTTTTCCTCCAGTAGTTTCATCTGCTCTACAGCAGTAGAAAAAAAATATGTCTGTCTAGCTGAAAGCACTAGGTGGAGATCTGTTTAATGGAGACATCTCAATGCTGCCTGTTAATCTCTCTTCTGGAGCTGAGGTCATTTGAAAAATATGAGTGTCTACTTTGCTCACCTCTCTAATCTGAGGCATAATTTCTTATGAGCACACAGAGATGATCATTGTTTAAGCACATCAGGCACCTTTCCTCCAGGGAAAAAATAAAATGTGAATTTATAACTCAGGGTTCCTCAATTCCTCGCTGGCCTGCAGGTGAATGATGTGGGGGTGTGCACCGCAGCACCAGTGACCACCTTTTGTGTCAGGCAAATTAATATCTTCCCACCTTTTGACCCTTTTACGACACCAGTTGGCCTCGTAGCAACCAAATGTGCTAGCAGTTGTCAAGGTTCCCAGAAAAAATAGCTTTGGAGGTAGTCCTCTGTTCTGAACAGAGACTGGTCTTCACCTCTCCAAGTAGCAGTGCCAATATTTTATGCTGTTGACAGGCTCTTGTCCTTTCTGCAGCCAGAGAAGGAGAAAAATGGCTTGTCTGGCCTTTGCTCCTGGATGGGTCCACGCTGAGGTGCACCTGGCAAAACCACACTTAGCTCACGTGTGGCCAAGCTGCTGGCGCACCACGGCAGGGGAGCAGCCCCAGAGGCAGACACTGCTTCACCAGACACCCCCTAGAATGGTGCTCATCTGCTTGGCAGGGAGATTACTATGACAACATAAATAATATGAATCTAAATCAGCATGAATTGAAACAAATTTGAGCTGGGAGAGGAGGGATTCTTCTCTTGGCTCAGCACAGGAGCTCTCAAAGGCCCATGTACTTTAGCAGGGGGAAGTCAGCAAGAGCTGCATGTTGTGTATCAGTCCTGCACTGATTTATGATAACAATCATAAATAAAAGTGTTTTTCAAGACAGTACTCAGCTCTTGAAAAAAATATTTTCTGGTTTTGATGATTTTTTTTTTTTTAATTCTTAATTTCTAGGCTGCCCAGAACACACTGAGAGGGGCCTTCTTTACTTTCCATAGACATATTTTCAAGATTTTTTCTTCAGCAAGAGGCAGGAAGCTCTTTTCCTCATTGGTGAGTGAGGTGTCCAGCCAAGAGGGGCAGCAGTAAGAGCACAGGTCTCCACCACCTCTGCTATGAGGTTGCCTACCCCAAAAGTTCCTTCAGGCCTTGCACAAGGCTGCATTTCTTCCAATCTGCTTAAGATAAGGAGAGGCAAGTTTTGCCTCAATCCACAGCTGCAGAAAGGGACCAGGTTCTAAACATAACCCAAAAGCAAAGTTAAATGTTGGTATTTAAGTGATAACTGAACTTTATTTTTTCACAAAAGAGGAAGGAAAGAGTGAAAATAGTAAGGTGGGGAAATGCCAAGAGTAAGCACGAGAAGCAGAGGAAGGGGGTTAGCAGCACCTTGGGCCCAGCACTGGCTCATAGTGTGGTAGGAAGATCTGTGTGGGGTGTGATCCTTTGCGAAATCCAAATTGCCCTTCTGTGAGCTGTCCTTCTTCTGTTCATCCATCCACTGGAGTGCTGCTCAGAGGTTTCTCCTCTTGTCTCACACGTAGAACTTAAGGTAAGATATTGGTGGGATGCCTGGCTCACAGCTTAGTGCTGAAGGGGAGAACCACAACTACACATTTTAATGTTTGCCATTAACCTTTAATAATTGCTTCCCTCTTACTAGGCCTGTCACTGCAATAAATTTCAATATACTAAATGCTTGTGTTAAATCCTCTCTAACAGTTCCCTTGTTAGGCTGAATAAAAGTCAGATTTCTTCAGTATGTCCCAGCAAGATCCCTAATCATCTCCATTGTTTTTCTCTTGGCTTCCTTAGTATTAACAGTAGGCAGTTTAAACAGGAACTGCCAGCTTCCTCATCAACATTAATAACAAGTGTTTAATAATTGCAGGTATAATTATTCACAGCACTGACAAAATTTGCTATTCACCACTAATTTCTTCAAATTACTGAAAGCATACAGCAAAAATAGGCTAGTTAGAAAGACATTAATTCCTAATCATTTTCATTACTGTTGTTTAATGAACAAAATCTTCAACTCAGCATTCCAACAATATTTCAACACAATATAAAAAGAAAGCCAGCAGGATTCTTGCTTGCATCAACAAGGGGCATCACCGGCAAAGATAAGTGTCATTATCCCACTCAACAGGCCCCACCTGGAATACAATGCTCAGTTTTGGTCCCCACTACGTAAAAAAGATGTGGGCAGGCTGGAGAGGGTCCAGAGAAGGGTCAGAAAGGTGATCAGAGGAGTGGGAAGCCAGCCCTAACAGAAAGAGCTGGGTTTGTACAGCCTTGGGGAGAGAAGGCTTAGGGGAGGCTTTATGGCCGTGTCCCAGTATTTGAAGGGTGGCTACAAAGAGATGAAGACTCCCTTTTTACAAAGAGTCACATGGAAAAGAGGGGAGGTGAAAGGTACGAGTATTTCCCCACCTTGGTTTTATCCTTTCTGTAAGTTTTGATTAATCCCACAACCAGAAATCAGGGAGACATGGCCCAAAGGATTGGCATAAACCCAAGGCTCCCGTACGCTGTCACTTCCTCCTGTCCCTGAGGTCAGTGCATCTGGGAGACATTTCCCACCATTCCCACCTGGCACAAAACCCTTCACCAGGGGCCAGCTTTCCAAGTCACTCCAGGCATGTCGGTGTTGGGCGGTCTCTCCCATGGGATCTTGGCTGCAGTGTGAGGTAGGAGCACCATGACTCAGTGTGGGGAGGTGAGCTCCTGCCTGTCCAGGGGCCAGCCAAAGCTGTGCTGACAAAAACCAGGTGTGTCCTAGCAGCAGCCTCAGATTCTTCCTGTGTGTTGGACCTAACCTAAATCAGATACAAAATGTTTTCTGTCCTAGTGAACTGCCTTGTGTCCTGGTCTGGCTTGCCATGATTCTTCTGGGCGTCGCTGTGGCAGGGAATGGGGGACGCAGGACACAAGGCCACAGCCACAAGGTATTTCCAGCCTGTAAGCACAACACCTTACCCGAGGGATGTTTGGATATTAAGGGTGCAGTCTTGTGGATATTTGCATTTTCAGATGTGGGAGCCCAGAGAGAGCTGAGGAGGTTGGAGTTGACAGTCCAGAATATCCAAGCACTGCAAATCCACCTGTAAAATCAGTGTGGTAGGATAGGTAACTACATCAACCTTTGTTTTCAAAATAATGTCCAAAAAGCTTTTTCCAAGCATCCTAACAGATACAAAACAATACTAAAACCATTAAAATCCTATAAAATATCGAGGTAGCAATGTTGAGGTGCAACAAGAGTATACACAGCTTTCCTGTCCGTATTTTAATAGCAAACCCTTGCTGCTTCCCTTGCATTTCCAAGGAGCTGCTGTGCACATGACACAATTATTTCATTCATTTCCTCACATGATCAGGTACTGCCCTGCAGTGGCTCAGTGAAACCCCACTGCTGCCAGAGGGAGTGGTAGGTTCCCAGCAGGTCCAGCAGACTGGGAGTCAACCTTTTCCCTTGGCATCCCTGAGCACATGGCAAACAACAGCCCTGTTTTATCAGGGAAGGAGGCTCGAAAATGAAGGTTCTGCCCGACTTCATGCCTAGGAACCTGGTGGCATTTATTAAATCCCCAGCCTCCAGCACTGCTTGAATTGCTCATCTCTGCTCCCCTCTGGAAACAGCTTTGGGGCACAATTTGCAGCTCCTGCAGATTGCTGTAGAGGTTCATGGAGCTGACTGATTTTTGCTGATCAAATATAATTAGTAATAAAAAAATCGATTTTAGGGTCCAAGTACCTCCAGCTGAAGTCCCCTTTCTTTCTGAAGGATGGTGACAGTGGCTGAGCAGCACTTTGTTCCATGCAATGCTCTCTGCTTTAGATATGACAGGAGGGAGAAGACAAAAATAAAAGGAACACTGATGGCAAGTCTAATAAACTGTCTCTACAGAGAGAGAGACCTCAGAATGCCCAAAGCACTTCAAATATTTTTTAGCCAGAAGTGTCAGAAAATCAGTCTTTTGTGAGCATTTCTTCTAATTAGCTCTTTGCAATTCATGAGGCCTGGTGCTGAGCAGACAGCTCCCTTCCCAGCGGAGTCCTGGCTGCTCTGGCAGCCCCACGCTCCATTTGCTCAGCTGAGGGGTGTTAATACTTCAATATGCAGCAGGCAGTTTCTTAAATGTTGAAAGACTTAAACAAATTATAGCCATCCTATAATTTGGCAGGTTAGGGAAGAAGCTTTTAAAGAGCCTTGTAAAATGAGTGACTTAAACCTTCACCCCAGGCTATTTTTAAGATTCATTTGTCTGCACTCCAACAAGAAGGAAGGCACAAATATATGCATGATCCATGTATAAAATTTTGATTTCTGAATTAGTTGGAAATACACTTCAATCTTTGTGGCAACTAATAAATGATTTGGGGAACTGGTGTTGTAATACTGGTCACAGAACTAGCCACAGTTTCATACCCTCCCTCTACTGAGCAAGGCCTGAAATTAGATTTATGGAGGAATTTATGGCAAAGAAGCCATATCACACCACCTCCTTGCAGCGGAGTTTTAATTACTAACTTTCATGCTGCTTAGCACTGTAATATATGTGCTTTTAATCACACCAATTATGAATTGGCCACTCGTGATGATGCTGCAAATCAAAATATGCAAAGAGAGCTACACAGAAGTTTGTGTAAAAAAACAATGCTGTAATATATAAATGATGTAAAAATATGTCAAATAATGTAAAATGATTTTTTTTGTTTTTACATAAAAAATAATAATCCCATCCCATAAGGCACTAAGTGGGATAAGCTACTGGTAGAGAAAGCAGAGGCCCTTCTCTTTCCCCAGGAAGGAAGAAAAGCCCCTCACTATGTGTGAACTCCCTGTGAAAAAAATTCTCATATAAAGAATTATAATGTGTTTAAAATTGACATCTGCAAGTGCTCATACAGACCCACCTCTATGACCATTAACCCCTTGACCTCTTGTAATCTCTGCATTAACTCAATATCATAACCTGTTATTTTTTTGTGTAAGGCTTTTAATGCTAATGTCTCCTTCATGAAATATGAGAGATGAAACAGTATTAGCAATAAGCATTTCTCCATTTCCGGGAAGCCCGTATCTGGTTTTAACTGCTTACCTAAAACCTCAAAGTAACATCTACTATGGAAAATAAAATAGACGATGTCTGAATCTACAGTCTATGGGTAGCAGAGTTACCAGGGGAAGTGAGGCCTTCAGGTGTACACTGCTGGTGCAATCAAGGGTTTTACTGAGTGAAAGAAGTGGCAACCATTCAAAATATTTATGAAATGGTCTTTGCGATCTCCATCTCATTCCTAAGAAAAGCAGAATATATCACATCAGCTCTGCATTCATCCAGCACCACTGTCATGGGTGGGAACCCTCGCTGAAGGGACACATCAGACTGTTGGACAGCATTTGGACACAGCACCAACAACTCCCCTTGGGGAAGCCCCAGACCAGGTTTTCCTGTTCCTTTTACCTTCCCCAAACCCTCAAAGAAAAACTGCAGGAGCATTTTGGATTATGGAAAGAATATGAAGCAGCTCTAAGGCATCTCCTTGTTTGCAGGCCCTAAGTCAGCTGTAGAAACCACACTGAATTCAGTCTTTAGATGAAACATAAACAACAAAGCTGGGTTTTACATTATCAGGCAACATGGACATAAAAAAAGACATGAGGTATTTGGAGGTTAAACCGCCCTCAGAAGCCCAAGAGCTCAACTGCATACTCTTGACCTAGAGAATAAAATATATTTTTACAGCACATATGAAATAGATTTTAACAGAACATATGAAATTAGCATTCACTGCCATCAAGTGTAGATCAGACACAATGCAAGGACACATCTCTACAGCTAACAGAAACTTCAGAGAAGGCATGGTGTCACCTGTCAGCATTGCCCCAGACCTGTGTGACCATCCTAATCCAGGCACGTTAAGGTTTGAGCTTTGCATCCAGAATGCAGCTCAGGCCCTGCTACATCTGTTTCACCTGCTGTACACCAGCACTGTCTGCTCACACAAAAAAGCTGCGAACTCATCTGTGCACTTTCCTCTGTAGTTCCAGTTTCTAGCTCGTGATGTTCCTGCACTGGTCCCCAGCCCATGGCTGTGGTTTCCACTCCAGCCCCCAGGACCATCCTCCCAGTCTCAGCCTTCACTTCAGACACTGCAGCACTGCAACCATTACCCAGACACTGGACCGTGGTTCATACCGTGCTCCCCAGACCAGGGCTGGGTGTGCCCCAGACCTGGGTTTTCTATCTGGTTCATGTTTCATATCCATCCCTTCCTGCTTTCCAAAACTGTGATACAGAATCAAACCCCAGCTGAGAACAGCTTTCTGCAGTTGCTCCGTGCTCCATCCACCTAAAGTGCCAAATCTGGCTGCAAATCAGAGAGCAGATCTGATGGATCCAATCTTCCACCAGAAGCAGATCAAGGGCTTAACTGAAGCAGCAAGGACTCTCCCTAACAACAGTCTTCCTGTCCACACAGCGCTCTGTTTAAAACATCTGACAGCTGTTGAACAGCAGGTTACATTATTGCGTGATGGAGGTTGTCACTTTAATCCTGACTTGTAAAAAAAACCCCATCATTACAGAATGTACTGTAATAAGGCAAAGATAGTACAGCAGAAAGCAAAAAAAAAAAGTTATAAGCTTATTTTAGGATAAAAACAAAAGTATAATGAAATAGCAAATTACTCATGAATGTTTGGAAAGGCAGCAACTCCCAATGTGTACAACCTAAAGGGTAAAAAAGAACAAAATACAATAAAAGCAACTACGAGGGATAAGCCAAGCCCTTCAGGAAACAGCATTACTTTCTTTGGAGAAAAAAAAAAAACAAACAAGTGAGCTTTATTGTGACTTTGAAACGACCCTGTGCCCTGTTTTCTCCTCACCCTCTCTCCATGCAGGAGGCAGTGTGGGAAGCACCAGGGAGATGGCCCAATGCCCTCCCACCCTGTTCACTGCTCTCTCTGGCAGGGGCTGTCAGGGTACCCCGCTCACAAGCCTTCCCCTGCATGGCCCCATTGCCCCACCCTGAGCAGGACTTCACCCTCTCGTTCCCCCATCCCACCTGCCCGGGGCTGTGCCTTTCTCCTGGACCCCACACAACCCACACTGGTCCCAGCAGCTCAAAGGCTTTGGCCTTCAGCATTATTTGCCCCCAGGATCAATGACTCCAGTGCAATGAAAAGAAGAAGCACTTGTGCTCGATCAATCCAATCGTTTTATTTTCATGTGTTAAGAGAGTTCAACATAGATGGGCAGACAGACTTGAATACAATTAAATACAGGAAAAATTGAATTATATACAACAAGACAGACATCCACACAATATAAAGATTTTTTCATTTTCAATGAGTTCTTGCCAATATGAAATATTGCTGGAACTGAAATATATAAGACTAATTTCCCCCTGAAGACAAAAACGTATAATGACTTGCCAATTTTTTCCCATGTACTGCAACATAATATTAATTTTGAGATGCACAAAGTTTGTGGCACTTCACAGGGTACACAAAAGCTAAAAACTTTTTTTTTATAGTTTATGATATCTAAATTTCAATTAGATCTATTTATTGAGACACTAACTCTAAAGTGGTATTTACATGGAGGAAGTTGTGCAAAATCATTTAGGCTATGGCTAGTAGGCTGTGAAAGATGCACAGTTAAGTGACTCACCCTCATCCTCAGTAGTAATCTCTTAAATGCTCTTTTGATCCTTCCTTCACACAGCAGCCACCCCAGGACAAGCAGCCATAATTTATTCTTTGTTAAGCTACTGGGGCAAAGTAGTTTCTGTGACCCCTATGGGTCTCCACAGTTTGAATGCTGGACTGCTTCTCTTCACACGATTAATACTTTAAGCATCAACTCTCTGCATTTTGGGACACAAAAGCAGCCATCACTGTCACTGCAGTATCCTGAGACAGCCGTGGTCCTTGCTTGTAGTTTATCTTACCCATGGGAGCACACAGGAACCACCTGTATGTAACTCTGCAGGAGTCACCCTATTGCCACAATACAGAAACTGCAAATTCCTGCTGACAGTACTGAACCAAAGCCAGACCAAACCAGGGTGGGGAAGGTACTGCATTTCTTGACAGCCTTCATGTAACAAAACTCTCTATTACTATTTCCAGAAACAGCCTAATGAGGAGAAAAAAAAAAAAAGAGAAAAAAAAAGTCAACTTTGGGTTGCAAGGCAGCTTGAGACAGCTCATTCAGAAGAGCTACTTTAATTAAAGGCTTCCTACATATGCCAAGGACAGGTTAGGAAAGACACCAACACTAACTAAACACATCCTTCAGTTGTGCTGCACCAGGGCACAGAATGGTTCTTACAATGGTTTCTATAAGCAACCAGTGGCCAAGAGGTGGCCAAGTTTAATTCTGGAGTTTTTCGTAGATGCACCTACCACAGCTGAGGATCATAAACCACTGATTTCAATCATCTTGTCTACATCAACCTGTTTGTATCAGCTCAGCCTGGATTCCAGGTCACCTCAAACATTTTAGCTGTAAGTTTAAAATAGACATTTAGAACTCAGTCCTGGGGAAAAAGTCCTGCCTTCTCAACTAAAGGAATTGTCTTTTTTAGGAGATACATCTGACTTCTTTTTTAAAACTGCATTTAAAGAACACTGGACAACCCTCAGAGCAAAGGGAGATTAAACTCTTCTCTAACAAGCTGGCAACATTGCTACCAAACACTTTTTAAAGGCTCCACTCAGTAATGGCAGTACAGTTACTTAATTTTCAATCCTATTCACCAGGCTACATCCAATCAGGCGTCAGTGTAACAACCAGCAAGAACAGCAAAGTGAACACACTGAACTTAAAGCATTACACTGGGAACAGCTGATACAGCAAGAAGATCTGTAGGTAGTTTGGTATTCAGCATACAGATGAATTTGCTTCTTGTTCATCACTAGGAAGCCTAGAGAAGACTGTATTTTTGATAGTTATTAGAACAGTGTTACAGCACAAGTAAACCCAAGAGATCATCTCATCACATTAAAATAAATTCAGTGTTGGGATTAAAATACAGGGATTCTTGGCAGTTGAACAATCAAGGAATTATTTTCACACTGTACATGCTGCAATGTGTCTATGTACTTGGGATCCCATGGATCTCATAAGAACATTTGCATGTTCAAATCTGCTCAAAAACACTTGACTGCTGGTTAACAGGAGATTACTTTATTGCATAACCTCTGCTGTCAATTTAAAACTGACTTATGGAAAAGCAACCCATCAGCACAGAACTCACTCTACTTGGACAAAGATGATATGCAAGAAAGCAAGAGTCATGAGCTTCTCACAGGATGAAAAAAAAGGTGTAATAAAATTGTAATCATCTGTCTTCTGAAAGGAAAATATTCCATACCTGTATGTGAAGGTAGGAATAATTTATAGAGAAAGAAAGAACAAAATAATCACACTCCCTCATTTAAGCTTTAAAAAAAGTAGAAGGAAACGGATTAACTGCTTCCTTCCTGGTCTAGGTTGCTGGTCTAATTTAGACACAGTCATCGATGTAGCATGATAATGAGGAACATAAAAGAAGCAACTTGGACCATAAAAAAGCTGTCTAGATATGTTCAAGTTGGTCTCCAAAAAAAAACAAAAAACAAACAAACCAGTTTTATTTGGATTTGTGCACAACCTGCTGCTCTTTATATCTTCAGAGCACTGAAAATATAACATTTCCCCCAAAATCCAGTTGAGTCTGTCCTGAGAAATAAAAGTACTCATATATAAATGGGATGATATTGTCTGTGAGTGAGTTTCTTCCTGCAGGTTGGGCATGAGTTGGCATTCCTAAGGGAATCACGGAGGCACTGACTGCAGAAGACGTGGCCACATTTTGTTGACACAATCAGTCGTCCACTTTGTACAATCTGGAAGAAAAGAAACCACAACAAGCGTTGGAAGCAAAGAATTCAACTTTGCTGGTCTACTGCCATCATGCAAACAGGACTTAGAATATCTAGAATTGTCCTTTACTCTTAGAATAGCAAGGAACCTGAAGATGTTTCAATGTCATCCTGCCAAGGGTTCCTCCCTCTATCCCCACCACTAAGAAGTGACTTAGACTGACAGGTGATTGGGAGCTTCCAGGCAAGCTGTGCTTCAAGCCAGCTCTCTGTAACATCCCACACCAGCCAAGCAAGTTGTGCACTTCCCCTCTGCCCCTTTCTCCCTCACACAGAATAGAAAGGATGACAGCACATGGATCCTTACCTCTGAGTAGACATCCATGCAAATTGGACAGCTAACAGTACCAGACGGCCTTGTGTACAGAGAACAGAACAAGAAAGAACATGCAGCCATTAATTTCACTGCCCATCAAGGGTTACCCACACACAAAATGTCACATCACCATCTGAGTACACTGACTAGCCATGATGCATTTCTGTTCAAGATTCCTGTCTATCTTTAACTCCTCAATTTGTAGCATGTAATAACAAGACTGGGTCTCCCTGTCCTAAAGGAAAGGTTTTCCCTAGGGGGAAGATGCACTCAGTGACCCTGGTCTAGCACAAGAACTCACAGCAGTCTCTTGCTCTGTTCAGCCATCAGTGACAGCTCTGTAACAAAAGCAGTGAGCTGTGCCTTAGAAACGAGTCATTCTAGAAAGGGAAGAGCTGTCAGAAGTTCAAAAATCCCCTGCTCTAATTTAGCAACAGCCCAGTAACATATGCATTCCAAGAACTCCTCCTTATAAAATGTAGGCCAGGAACACATTAACCTGAGGAAATACTCAAGCCTAAATTTCCAGTTCCAAGGCAGAAAGTCCAACTCAGTGTCTGTCAGTGAGCTGTGGTTACAGATGTGCCTCTGCTGCCTTCAGCCTCCAGGACAGCAGTACTGCACAGGCACCTAGCAACAGACACAGCTCGCTGCCTAGGGAACACGTCCCAGCCCAAGCGCTGAATAGTATCAGCCAGCAGAAACAAAAAGGGCTTCCTGATATTTTTCTTTACAAACTAATCTTTAGTTTAAACCTTCAGAACTTGTTACTGTAAATACTTGGCTTTCTCATGTCACCGCCCATGCTGAACCAGTCTGTAATTTATTAATCAAATAGGCATAGAAAGCATGAGATGACCTTTATCCCGTTTATCTTCAATTCAAGCAGGGAGCTTGAATCTACTACTAACATCTACCCCTAGTTTCACCGACAGAATTTAACTCCACTAATTCTCCCATTTTTACTCCTCAGATTCTGGAGGCATCAGCTATAACACTTCAGTAACAGATTACAATTGATGATAATCTTAGAAGGGTGAAGAGTCCAACACCACAGATGGCTCTGGCAATTCCAGCACCAGGAAGGACCCTTTTGTCAACGTTAAAAGCTGCAGCACTGAGGTATTTCAGCATTACCTACACAGAGCAGGAAGGTGCAATCTTTAACAGAGGAGGCTGAAGGAACAAACTGTTACTTTCTTATATTATCCAGTTAGTGGTATTTATTCTCTGAAGTACATAAAACCCAAAATTTAAACATCTACAACTCCACTAGCAAAGCACATTATGGATTAGAATAGCACAGAACTTTTCTGTGGCATATTTATGACCTGGCACTCAAAAGCTACATACTCAAGTTCTCTCCTACACTGCCTTTCAGTAATCCAAAAGGCTCAAAAGCACATCAGCTTCATTTTACCCTGTATTTCCTCTGCTCTCCAGAAAAAAACAAAACAAAACAAAAAAAACCAAAACAAAACAAAACAAAAAATACCAAAAAAAACCCCCAAAAAACCAACACCACACTTTAAAAGAAGTTTATATCACAATTCTTATGTCCCTCTGATGCCTTGGAAGGGCTATCTAGAAGAGAGGTTAGGCAAAGTTAAAATAATGAAGCAGGTATTTATTAAAAGGCATTAAAAGGCCTTTAAAGGACACACCTTGGGCAGTGCAGAGCCTTGCAGAGGCCACTCCCAGGATTGACAATAGTCACAAGTTTCTCAGATGGATATAACTGTCCAGGTAATGAAGTCACATTCCCTCGGTTTGCTCCCCCCCATTCATTTCTGGTTGCACTTTCTAGGGCCTGAGACAAATGGTGTGACCTTGGTTCCCAGGCCCAGAAGGATTGTTTAGTCTGCCCAAAATGGGAAGAAAGATAACTAGCATTCTATATTGAGTTCAGAGTTATACACTAATGCAGTACAGAACCTGAAAAATAGAAAAGTTAAAAACTGAATACATCACTTCAACCTGCCTAGTCACACAAACATGAGATTTCATTTCCTCAGTCTAACACACTGCGGCAAGGATCTACTCTCTCTCCAGAGTGGGGTCTTTACTGACTCAAACAGCAAGATTCCCAACCCACATGCAAACACATCAGGGTTTCATGACATCCATGGGACAGAACAAGAACTGACCATGAGAGCGTGACCTCCAGGATCACCTTGCAAGTATACCTTGGGAAGGACAGGAGCTGCTTCAAGAAAGACAGCAACTGGCATAGTATGTAAAAAAAGCAGGGAATGCGCAAGTGTTTTTACTGGAATTTGCCAGTCTTGTAATACCAAACCTCATGGACACCAACAGAAGTATTTTATATCTAACATAAGGCGCTTTGTAGGAAAAGGAAATGCAATACATTATGAGCTCTGGCCTGTGACTAATCTCCACTTCCTTGCCATACCCCACACTCATCTTTAAGGCTGCATACAAAGCTGTGGATCTGTTTTGGGCTGGCTTGTCATCCTAAAGTGAAAATGCTATCATTTGACTATCATGCAACATGGGATGTCATACTTATTAAAAGAGGGAACCAAGTAAGTGAAGGCTTCAAAGCAAGTCAGGTGATGACAAACACAACCTAGTCCTGTGTGTCTCAAAGGAAGCACAGCCCCATGTTTGGCAGGTCATGAGGCATACGTACTTCGAACTTGCAGTTTCCTCCTCCAGCGGCCCCAGCTCTCGAGATGCTTTATCAGCCACGTACACATCGTTATCTCTGGTTTCATCTTCATCATCACTGCTCAGCACACAGCTGTCTGACTGCCGCTGGCTCCTCAGCCTCAGATTTCTCCTCTGCCGTTGGTTCTCTGTAATTTAATTTTGTTCAGTTAGCTGTACTGTTATCTCTCTCCCTGGAACTATTCTTGAAACGCAAGATTAGACCATACTCAGCTGGGTTAAAAGCAATCTTAAACAAACTAGTTTCCAAATGTAAAGGCTGCACGTGTCCTGACATTGTGAATGTTCTGCTACATACTAACACAGAACATTTGCTCTCTTCAGCCTACGAACAGCTACAACTGAATCTTGCAGATCCTCAGTGCCACGTGCTCCAGGTAATTACACTACCTGTGAATTCATCTCCCTATAGAGGGAAGATACTTCTCCCAATCCTTACTGACAGAAACTGCTACAATTGCTGTGTTCTGGAAGAGAGAGGACCGAACTCACGTTTATCTCTGTAATGCCAGTATCCATGTAGAAATAATCAATAAAGCAACTTAAAAAGTCACAAAATTAAAACCACTTCTTGCCTAAGTGTTCAGCTACAACTCCTAATGCAGGCATTTTTCACTTACTCTTGCTTCATTCTGAGCACAGAACAGATTACATTCTAGATAAGCAACTGAAAACGTACTAACACATCTCCAATTATGTAATCAGAAGCATGTTTGAAAGGTCTAAGAGGTTAACTTCTTTAGACCTGTAACTATTTTAACATCTAAGGCAGAAAAACAGTTAATACTTTCACTGCAAAATTTGAGACATGTTAGACTAGTGAATACTATGAGCACAAATCACTTTCTTTAGTTCCTTCACTGCAATTCAGGTTAAACAAAGTTCTGACATTTTTCTTTTCATTTACAATCAATATTCTAGTGCTAATTAAAATTATGGTGAACTTGATGCTTAAAGAAATTTTGTCTTTAGAAAATAAGAAAAAATATTTAGAGGAGCTTTTGATATATTTTATTTCAAATACTTTCTACAAGCTCTGATACTAACTAACAGAGATTCATTCTCTAAGGCACTGGCCAGATGCTTTAGCAATGTCCTTGACCTTCTGCAGTTTCAATAAATGCTGTTTAAATTCACTGGAGAAGGCAAACAAAAAATAATTATTACATTTAGGAGAATTCCCTTATAAATTTTAAAATGTCAACTCACCTTCAACAATCTTGCATCAATACATATGGGAAGGGAGAGAAAAGAAAATACAATTAGACTTTGTTGTGCACCCCTGGTGTTACATACAAACACCAGCTAGGCACAGCAGTTCCAACAAAACAAGCTATGAATGGTATGAATTAGGAATATTAAAAGTAGCATATTCAATGCTTCCCTGTAAACAACTATGTGGATGCTGATGGTTCTGCTCCCACTGCTCCAGTGGGGAAGAAATTGAGGCAACTTATGAACCACCTGAACCCACTCCTTCCTGCTCCCCCATTTCAGTTCCATGCTTTAGGGTTTCAGGTGATTCTTTCCCTCTTTCTCCTCAAACAGGCCAGTTCAGTACTGATGTCCATAAACACTTCATATTATTATATTATGAATATAATACTATAATTATGACTACAATAATATATTTTATGTATAAATAAATATATACACAAACTCAGCAGCTGCTGAAGAAAAGAAACCCAATCCCTAACCTGCTCTTGGTGGAACTGGATTATGTTGTTAAAGTTTGAGGCCTTTCCTTTGCAAAGGCTCAGGAATAACCCCCACAAGAAATACTGCCTATGCTATTCCTATTACTTGTTTCTGCTTGGCACAGCAGCAGTGGCATCCCAAAACTGAAAGGATAAACATCACTGTCAGATTGGATCAAAGACTATTCTAGCATTCTAAAGAGCAGAAAGAAAATAGGTTTTTTTAAAGACTTCTTGGAGTATTGACCTGAACTTATTTTACTCTTCTTTCCCTTGGCTTTTTCTTTAAATCATTGGCCTATGGGGGTATTAGAAAAAATTCTTCACCAAGAGTTGTCAAGCACTGGAAGGGGCAGCCCAGTGGCATTGCCTTGAAGACACCATCCCTGGAGGTATTTCCAGGACACACAGATGTGATGCTCACAGACATGGCTTAGCTGTGGGCTTGGTGGTGATGGGGGAATCATTTGGCTTGATGATCTTAGAGGTCCTTTCCAATCCAAACAATTCTATCATTGAATATCTAGAAAAACTTCAACTATCAACTGCATCTCTTCATGTTACACTACTTATGGCTGATCTATATAAATCCAGGTTCTGGAGCAAAAAGCTATTTTGTACTATCCTATCACTAACTGCAAGTGCACTCCAGAGCAGCTGCTTTGTTATCTCTAACTCAGGACCTTCATGCCCCGACAAGCCAACTTTGAGCTTAAACCCTACCCTTAGAGTCAGATTCTATCAGGCTATACATGAGAAAACTAATTTGATTACAATATTTGGGCAAGTGTACTATTCACTACTTACCACAACAGAATCATTGTGAGTTAGATCAACAACTACGGGATCAGAAGATTCACATGTGAGATCTACTACTTCTTCACCAGCTGAAAAAAAAGTTAGAATCAAGGTCAGAGATTGCAGAGGAGGAAAACTGCCTGCCACTGTGTAACAGCCTGAGAGTCAACCATCTCCTGTCCATCTTCTCTTCCAGAAAGAGCCCAACATTTCACTTAAGCTTTGCCCTCAGCAATCCACAGGGAGCTCTACCAGCCCTGTTTTCAGCAAGCTGGAATGCAAAAGAGCAGCTAAGCTCCTCACACGGTTCTGCTGGATGACAACAGCAACAGACAATCCATCTGACAGGAGAAGGTTTATCACACAGAAATATAACATGAATCATGTAGAATATAATAGTGCTGTGCATGTTCCCTTGAGGCATTGGGGACAATTAATCATAAAGTTTGCCTTATCTTCTTCAAACTTGGGAGTTCCCAAATTTAGTTTGCCACTCTGCATAGTGACATCTGCTGTAACTCCCATCTCATCTGAATAGACATGCAGATATTTGAGCAGCTCTTGAAGACCTTTCCTGTGCAACTCATCTATCACTAATGGCAAGTGCATTGTGGCTTAGTAACAAACCAAACCATTTTCTAGTAGGCTTGTTGTTTAGTGATGCCATACTAGGCACTTCCTAAAATCACATTTCCCTTCTTCTCCAGTAAATGGCCTAGAAACTGGCAAAAATACACATTCAGTCGGACCCAAACCCTCCAGAAGCACTTTCTGCTCTTATCATTTCAAAAGAAAGCTTACCACTTTCTTCAAGTTCTATTGGCTCTGCTTCTGAAGCCATTTCAGCAGTAGAAGCTGTGAGCCTGTTTCTTTTTCGAGCTTGCCTAGAATTAATTGTTCCTCCACGGCGCTTTCGTTGAGTCTAAGAAAGAGCAAGGACTTAGCATTTTCTGTGCAAGCAATATCAGCATAGCCCTCAATTTTGCAACACCAATGAAAGCACACAAGGGTACAGAAAACATTCCTGGAATGGCTGTAACAGTTATCAAAAGGTGCTATGGGTTACTCTTACCTGAATTAATTCCAGCATGGAAAAAACATCAGCCCAGATTCAGATCGCTTACCAGCTGACTCACCAAGAAAAAGCCTACCATAATGGTTTGCAAATGAGGAACTAGTTCACAATCTATCAGGTTTTGCTGACTTTCTGTGCATTTCTGTACTACTGCTAGCACCTAGAGTGATTAAAAATCTTTACTGAGCTTACATGAAGATTCAATATACTTATGTTCCTGTGTATTAGCTACAAACTCTTAAAACAGTTCGCAGAAATACAATGGAAAACATGTTTCAGGAATCAAGTTTGCATCAAGTAGCAAAATACTTACTGTGCTCATAGTGTTTCTTGATCTAAAACCACTGAAAAAGATGTACAAACACCAGAAAAGTAACGGCAGGGAAGCTACAGCTATAATTTCCTTAGATTCCTTTAGGTAGCTCACTGATAAAAGCTCCAGGTTTCTGAAGGGCAGAAGATGAAGTTCTTCCAAACCTACCAAAGAGAAGAGAGAAGGTTACCTGTCTGCAATGATTGTATTCTCCAATACCTCCTGCTCCAAGATTCCCATTACTGAGACACCAGTTTCTGCCCAAAGCCAGAGAGGAGGGAAGTCCCCAAGTTCAGTATGTGAGCCTCAGACACCTGCAGCTGGGCCTGAAGGCTCAGTCATTCCCACCTGTGAACTAAACACCTGAAAAACTGAGTTTTACAGCAAACCAGAAGAATATTAAGAAATCCCAATGACATTGAACTGAAAAGCAATCGAATGATATTCAAGACAATGTCTGTGGGCAGGAATCACTAGGAATTTTGTCATAAACAGCCATCTTCAGAGAACCCAAACTCCATATGAGATGCTTTCTTCTGCAACGCATCTCCAGATTCCAAACAGCTGGGAGCCAAACAGCTTGAGATGAATTTAAAACAAGTGAAGCAGACAAATGTCACTTTCAAAATACTTTCTGATGCAGGAGAATGAGTTCACTGTAGCTGCTCGGTTACCTGCACATGTGCACCCCCAGCTACCTGCCAATGGGGAGAGGTGAAAAGCACAAAGGCAGCTCTGAGTAACTGGCAGGGTACTGAAAGTCCCATCTTGGAGCCTGGCTGTGGCACAGTTACCACTTGTCCAACACAGGGAGAGGAGCTGGGGCTGGGCGTGAGGAGACACAGAGGAGGGACCAGGAAAATAACAATGTGTCGTGGGGAGACTGTGTGGCCCAGTATCCCCTGTGGTCTGCTCTGTGCTCAGATAGGAGTCCTGTAGCTCCAAGTTAGATCCCAGAGACAGCAGGGGAAAACAGTGGAATTATTTTGGTGTCTGGGTACAAAAACACAGAAATAAGCCTCTCAGTTTCTCCCAGCTTTCTTTAGAGAGAGAGAGGGAGAGAGACCGAGTTTTTCCTTGTTTTTTTTTAGCTAGCTTCTCATCCATTAGCTGAGGCAGTAAGTTTTCTTCCAGGGACTGTGGCTGCTTCTTCTGGAACTGCTCAGCTTTTCTCTGGTCTGAAATACCAGAGCACCATCCAAGGCTCCCCCCAAGGCCAGCAGCCCGGAGGGGCCCACGCCACACCCCAGCTCCAGAGAGAACGGAGCCACACCTGCAGAAAGGACTCTGAACCTACCATCTCTTCAGAGCACTGAGAGGTTTTATTATTAAACATTATTCATTCTTTTTTTCATGCCTGAGAGCAATCTGATTGTTAAATAAACAGGGTTTTTTTTCACTTTCTCCAAGGGAATTCCTTTAGAACCTGTGGGAATCCATGGGAGAGGGGTTGCTAAAACCAGCCTTCTATTAAAGGAGACACCTTTTCAGGATGTTTCCTCCTAAATTTGTCCAAAACCAGGAACTGTGTTAAACAAGAAGTGCTGAAATATCTCCAGAACCAAATGATTTTTGCCACAAAGACCAGCTGTAGCCTACTCCCAGATGGGGAAACCTGTGAACATGCAGTGGGATGGAATAGCACTGGTAGTCAATCCTAGCCTTCAATTAAAGGAAACCTGAGTGATCGTTTTCTGCTTCAACTTACTTCAATTCTTAAATCACTTTCTTAAGAGACCCATTAACACTGAACTGTGACATTATTAAAACAAAAGATGCTTGAGAAAAATGCTTACACTCCATTTGGTACTTATTACGATGCCCAAAGATACATTTATGTCTAATTTTAAGCAACACAACACACCACTCATAAATTTTCTCACATTTTTTCATTTTTAAAACTGGCACAAAAGCCAAAATGAAATTCAATATGCCTTTTTTTCCCCCAGCTGAACCACATATGCCAGACTTAATGCTTAGTGAGTCCACAGGCACAACAGACCTCATTTTGGGAAGTACTATATGTAACACCCTCTCCCACTTTTTTTTAGAAATCTAAACTCATACATTCCATTTTTCTGGTAGATAAGAAATAGTCTTATGTTGTCACCTGGGATGTTGAAGACTCAGGCTACCAGAGAAGGCAGACTGACTTCAGTCTCTTGCTTCCTCAATGCAGGACTCACCTATGAAATCACATCCCTAACATTTTGAATCCATGTAATGAGAATTCTCTTCTAACACTTCATCCCACTGTTCTTATAGATTCACTTCACTTGTTAAGGAAGAAAGCTAAGCTTCTCTGTAAGCCTTATCAACATTCTTGGGAAGATCCTATTTTACTCACATTACTGAGTTTCTGGGACAGGAGACGAGAACTTTTAAAACCAGACCACACCTAATGCCATAATCATATAAAAACCCAACCAAACAATAAATAGAAGAGAGAGACTGTTCAATGAGCAGATTTTCTAGGTGCTATACAAGCTCCTAGTTCCGTATGACTTATTCACAGGCTTGGAAGTTTTAGGAGACCAGGAGAAGAGCGAGGGGAAGGAGGAGACAAAGCACAAGGGATGAGTGACGGAGGTAAGGGAGAGAACGATCCCTAAATCTTACCTATCTGCTCTTTCAAAATAAGTGCTTTGAGACAAGTTATGTTCATTGACCAGCTACAAATGAAATAAAAATTACTTAGATGAACCAATTTTCTGCACACAGCAAGAGGATGAACAGGAGTGAGCAACACATGAGCTAAGAAGTTAGGCCATTAGATTATTTGTAAGTTTCATTTCATCAAGAAAGCCAAGAAGCATTTTCTTCGCTTCTCCTCAGACACTGAATTNTTTAGAGAGAGAGAGGGAGAGAGACCGAGTTTTTCCTTGTTTTTTTTAGCTAGCTTCTCATCCATTAGCTGAGGCAGTAAGTTTTCTTCCAGGGACTGTGGCTGCTTCTTCTGGAACTGCTCAGCTTTTCTCTGGTCTGAAACACCAGAGCACCATCCAAGGCTCCCCCCAAGGCCAGCAGCCCGGAGGGGCCCACGCCACACCCCAGCTCCAGAGAGAACGGAGCCACACCTGCAGAAAGGACTCTGAACCTACCATCTCTTCAGAGCACTGAGAGGTTTTATTATTAAACATTATTCATTCTTTTTTTCATGCCTGAGAGCAATCTGATTGTTAAATAAACAGGGTTTTTTTTCACTTTCTCCAAGGGAATTCCTTTAGAACCTGTGGGAATCCATGGGAGAGGGGTTGCTAAAACCAGCCTTCTATTAAAGGAGACACCTTTTCAGGATGTTTCCTCCTAAATTTGTCCAAAACCAGGAACTGTGTTAAACAAGAAGTGCTGAAATATCTCCAGAACCAAATGATTTTTGCCACAAAGACCAGCTGTAGCCTACTCCCAGATGGGGAAACCTGTGAACACGCAGTGGGATGGAATAGCACTGGTAGTCAATCCTAGCCTTCAATTAAAGGAAACCTGAGTGATCGTTTTCTGCTTCAACTTACTTCAATTCTTAAATCACTTTCTTAAGAGACCCATTAACACTGAACTGTGACATTATTAAAACAAAAGATGCTTGAGAAAAATGCTTACACTCCATTTGGTACTTATTACGATGCCCAAAGATACATTTATGTCTAATTTTAAGCAACACAACACACCACTCATAAATTTTCTCACATTTTTTCATTTTTAAAACTGGCACAAAAGCCAAAATGAAATTCAATATGCCTTTTTTTCCCCCAGCTGAACCACATATGCCAGACTTAATGCTTAGTGAGTCCACAGGCACAACAGACCTCATTTTGGGAAGTACTATATGTAACACCCTCTCCCACTTTTTTTTAGAAATCTAAACTCATACATTCCATTTTTCTGGTAGATAAGAAATAGTCTTATGTTGTCACCTGGGATGTTGAAGACTCAGGCTACCAGAGAAGGCAGACTGACTTCAGTCTCTTGCTTCCTCAATGCAGGACTCACCTATGAAATCACATCCCTAACATTTTGAATCCATGTAATGAGAATTCTCTTCTAACACTTCATCCCACTGTTCTTAAGACCTAGATTCACTTCACTTGTTAAGGAAGAAAGCTTCTCTGTAAGCCTTATCAACATTCTTGGGAAGATCCTATTTTACTCACATTACTGAGTTTCTGGGACAGGAGACGAGAACTTTTAAAACCAGACCACACCTAATGCCATAATCATATAAAAACCCAACCAAACAATAAATAGAAGAGAGAGACTGTTCAATGAGCAGATTTTCTAGGTGCTATACAAGCTCCTAGTTCCGTATGACTTATTCACAGGCTTGGAAGTTTTAGGAGACCAGGAGAAGAGCGAGGGGAAGGAGGAGACAAAGCACAAGGGATGAGTGACGGAGGTAAGGGAGAGAACGATCCCTAAATCTTCCCTATCTGCTCTTTCAAAATAAGTGCTTTGAGACAAGTTATGTTCATTGACCAGCTACAAATGAAATAAAAATTACTTAGATGAACCAATTTTCTGCACACAGCAAGAGGATGAACAGGAGTGAGCAACACATGAGCTAAGAAGTTAGGCCATTAGATTATTTGTAAGTTTCATTTCATCAAGAAAGCCAAGAAGCATTTTCTTCGCTTCTCCTCAGACACTGAATTGGAAAAAATACTTGGACATTAAAAAGCTGGGAAATGTTAGTTGGTGCATGCCCCTGAAAAATACAAAGAAATGAACTTTATATAGCTCATTTTAAATTACAAGTTGTCAAAACTGTTTTTAAATACAATCTTTCTGAACAACATTGACATATCTGCACTGCTGAAAGACAGCAAAAAATAACCCTATGGTATTCATCAGGCAGCATGGGTTTAAATGTAAAATACACTAAAAGTTTCACAAGACCTGGTGCTCTTCAGACTTAACACTAACTACAACCCAGTGCAATTGTTTGTGTTGGTTGGGGGTTAGGTTTCTTT
>VXBU01013514.1:885277-911250 GCA_013400315.1 Bombycilla garrulus
CACTGCGGCCGGGAACGGCCGCTTCCCCTTCCGCTTTCCCTCCTATTTCTCCTTCCCTGCCCGTTCCCCTCCCTCACCTGCCGCCCCGGACCCTCGGGCAAACGGGAGGAACGGACCCGGCAGCGCCGCTCCCCCCGGCCGAGCCCCCGGCCCGCCGCGGTCCCCTCAGAGCCGGCCGGCAGNNNCCCGCCCCCACGCGCTCACCATTGGCGGAGCTGCGGCCCTGCGCTCGCCGAGTGGCCGATGCGCACGTCAATCAGACGGCAGTTAGACGGGAGCCCCACCTCCTCTGCTGCCGCGGGGCGTGCTGGGAACTGTAGTTCCACGCGGTTGTGGGGCCTGTGCAGGGTTGTCGGCACCCGCTGAGTTCTCTCGCTACCGCTCGGGAAAGGTCTCCTGGTCCCCGGGTTAGTTCGGCCCTGACAGACCCTGAAAGGGGCGGCCGAAGCCAGACCCTGCTTTTGCTGTGTTCTCCGAAGTTATTTAACCTGGAGAGGGAGTGTGTGTGAGCTTTAGGGTGGTGTTCCGGGCTCCTCCCCCCCCCCCCCCCCTCCCCCGGTCTTCTGGAAATGTTTCACAGAATCTCAGAATCGTGGAATCAATTAGGTCGGGAAAGACCTTTGAGATTAGCAAGTCCAACCAATGACTGAACACCACCGTGTCAACCAGAGTGTTATAAACTGCTCATGCAGAAGGAGCAGTTCATGGACCTGTGTGGTGGTTACTGCACCCTGTAACAAGCCAAGTCAGCCCAATCCAGCTCCTTCAGAAACATTGCAGCTTTTATACCAAGGGCAACAACCAACATCATATGTGGCAGATAATCAGGGCTCCTAAAGAGCCTCAAGAGGCCCCTCTGAGGCTCACTGGGCAAACCCAGGCAACTCCATATCTAACACTTCTCTGATTAATATGTACCTCGCAATATAAGGAAGATATTAAACTAATAGAGGGCATCCAAAGGAAGACAACAAAGATGGTGAAGTGCCTTGAGGGGAATCAATCTGAGGAGCAGCTAAAAGCACTTAGTCTGTTCAGTCTGGAGAAGAGGAGCCTGAGAAGACGGAGACCTCATCGCAGTTACAACTTCCACGTGAGGGGAAGAAGAGGGGCAGGAACTGATCTCTGATCTCTGGTGAGTGACAGGAGCCGAGGGAATGGCCTGAAGTTGTGTCAGGAGATATTTAGGCTGAATATTAGAAAAAGGCTCTTCATCCAGGGAGTGGCTGCGCACTGGAACAGGCTCCCCAGGGAAGTGTTCACAGCCCCAAGCCTGACAGAGTTCAAGGAGTGATTGGACAATGCTCTCAGGATAATCACATGATGTGATTCTTGGGGATGGTGCTGTGCAGGGCCAGGAGGTGGGCTCAATGATCCTTGCGCTCAATGATCCTTCCAACTGAGCATATTATGTGATTCTGTGATCCCTGGCTAATAAATACGTACATCATCTTCAGCCAGACATGCACATTAGGCCAAGTTACCCCCTGTGCATCCAGTGCTGTAATAAAATAATTGCTGCTTCTTAGCACTGTATGGGTGTTAAGGAGTTTTATTCTTGATTTTTGCTAACAAGTCCATGGCCATGTCCAGTCCTTCCTTAAACACCCCCGGGAATGGTGACTGCACCACCTCCCTGGACAGTCCATTCCAATATCTAATCACCCTTTCTGTGAAGAAATGCTTTTTCTCAGTGTGTTTCCAAAATTCATCAGAGCCATCAGTGTGGGAGATTGCTACCTCTTACCTATGGAATAATTATTCCAGATCCCATGATTAACTTAACACAGAGGTGTTTCAAGGCCCTCACCTCACTATCAAAAAGGGTTTTCCCCAACAGTTTTACTTTAGTGCAATAAGCAGCTGTCCTGCTCTGGATTCTTACTGCCCTGTGCCTGGCAATTGGGCTGTTTGTGCAGGAACTGGTAGTTTCCCCCAGTGACTTGTCTTCCCTTCTCTGCCTCTGGGTGAGGAGTGCTGGAGATTTATACCAGGTATTTTTTTTTCTGCCATCCCAACATAACCATCTCTGTGTCTTTAATTTCATTTAAATAATAAAACACCTGTGTTCTCTAGAGCAGTTTGGATTACCCATGGCAGTCACTGAGTGTGAGCTTTCCCTCGTTCCTGAGGCTCATGTGGAGAGGGAGCCAAATGCCACCAGCAGTGAGCGTGTTACCTGAGTGAGGAGCACCCTGTGTCCAGTGCCTGTCACATGGCAAAACCCTTCGGCCTTCCTCAGGTAATGTGGGCTTTGTTACACTTCCTTACACTGTAGTGGCATGGGAAGGCTTCTGTGGTCTGGCTCTTTGTGCTGAAATGAGAGATCTCTGGAATGTGCAGCTTCCAGCACTATAAATGTTTCCTTATGAGTTTGTCACTATGATCAGACAGGTGGAACCTCTGATTTTGTTACTCTTTTTTGATGGATGATTTCGGAGTCAGCCTTGTTCGCTCAGGCTCCTCTTCTTGGCTGCAAATAGGGTAACAAATGTGTAAATGAATGAATCATGAATTATTCATCCACCTGTGTTTCCGTGAAGCAAGTGTAGGGGCATTGCTCACTCAATTATCTGTGTGTGGCTGCTCCAGGTGCTGGATGGTCCCTGCCACAGGCACCAGCTCAGGCAGGAAGTCTCAGTGAGCTGTGTGGTTTCACAGCTCACCTGGCTCCACTGGCATTGCAGCTGCTTTTGTAACACAAGGCTAACAAGTCCCACCAGACCTTTGATGGCTCTGCATTGCTCACCTCAGGTTTCCATGTACCACACAGGAATATGAGTAAATGTGCTTTAGAATCCAGGGGCAGAGTAATTCTGGATAGGATTTGCTGTGTCCAGCATCAGGTTATGCATATTTGTCAGGAGCAAGGTGGTATTTTTTAAGTTACTCTGTGTATTCTGTTGCAAGGCCTGCCATCACTGAAAAATCAATAGGCTATATTGATACAAAAATACCAGAATAGAAATATATTGGTGTTTTCTTCAAAACACATTCTTCTACATTTCTCAAAATGTTGATTCTGAAGATGACTTTATGCTTCAGATCCCAAAGTAGCAATAGGGCTACTTGTGACCTCTGAAGGCAAAAATTCCACAGCTGGATTATTGCAATTCCTCTATTCCTCAGTCCTTTCATTTGAGAGCAAAGAAAATATGGAGAAGGAAATAATTCTGAAACAACTTGATTGCAATTCAGTAAGAATTTTGAGAACTTTGTCTAGAATCACAGGGGAAGAAGCCTTCAGTGTGATGGGGTTTTGAAATTTCAATTACCTCAACATCTGCTTAATGACGCTTTTTATTTTTTAAGTTCTTATGGAAAGGTTTGAAAACTCTTCAGCCATGCAATATCCTAGACCATAAGTGTCAGCCATTAATTGCTGGCTTCTGGAAAATCAAGGTGTTAGAGTTACCAATTAGCTTTGTTGCTCTGGAATACAGTGCAAAAGAATGCTGAACAACACAAATGAAGACAAACTCCCTGCCACCAAGGGTTTGTCATTTAAAGATATACTAGACATGGTGTCACAGTTCCCTTTTCTATGTAGTTCTACTTCTATGATTCCTTCTTTTCACTCTCCTGTGTTCCTTAACTCCTGCTATGGAGCATAAGCCCTACCTGCATTGCCTTTGTAGACTACTAGAACATTTACTTGGAGTGAAAAATACAGCACATTTTATCAACTTGTGGGTTGTGAAAGTGATCTTCACAGCTAGATGGCAATAAAGGAATTCCATTAGACCTCCTTCAATAAAAAGTGAGAAATGCAATGTTGTGAGAGCATTAGAAGCAGCTGCCTGACTCTAATGTCAGTGAGAGTCTCCTTCAATTTAAATATTTGCAATAGCCATAATTAAACACTTAGCAACTGGCATTGAGTTAAAATAGAAATACATTACATAGTCTTACTGCTGGACAGATTTTAATTCTGATTTATATCCTCCTTGGCTTTGTGCCTGGATAAGTTTTGTGATTTAAAGGCTGTTTTACACAGTATAGAAATTGTCAGAGGGCAAATTATCTTCTAGGTGAGTAACAGAATTTTTACTTTTTCTAGAAGCAGCTCCCTAAAGAGATCAATGTTATGTTCTCCTTTTATGGTTTAAAGACTGAAGAAATTTACGTCTGCAAATAGAGGGACGGTCTGCCTGAGTCACTGAATGTGGACTCTGAATTCTGGAGGCTTTCACATCATCTAAACCTTCTAAACAGTTTTCCTCTCATCCTCTAAAACAGTGTTGAAATTGGCAATCCTATTCCACAGTTACTGTCATGTAAGAACATGTTAGGAACTTGGGCTGACCATGCCTTCTGAAAAGATGCATAACGTAAACAAATATTCCTCAGAGTTTGCCCTCATTTTTATTCTTTTGGAAAAATGAGTGTAGCAAACCATGGCATAGTATACAAAACCAGAAATACACGTCTTGACATTCTTACATAGATAATTGCCGTTATGCTGTAGGAGCTCTGATGATAAAGTTTCAGTTTCTTAAAGCTTTTGATTCTAGCAGAAAAAAATCATTATATAAGTAATCATTATATTGTTATATATCATTATAAAATAACATAAAAAATTAAATTATATTACAACCCCCACACACGTTTTTATTCTATTGTGCCTGTAAGACCCACATTTTTCTAGTCACGCTATAAATGTGAAATAAAAATAAAACTCAGCCTTGTAGTAAATAGGTACACTGGGATATTTCCAGCAGGCCTGAATTTGTTTCAAATGTATTTTATTTTAGATCAGAGCGCAGTACACAGGCTTTGGCTCCAGTTCTTGCTGCCACAATAAGCTCCCTTTTCTGAGCTGCTTCTCTGTCCATGAAGCCATGCTGAAGCATTCTAAACTGTCTTTCCCGACTCTCTTCCAGTTCTCTCCAATGGTTCCATTGCCAAGAATCCTGCAGGAAGGACACAGAGATGATCAGACTGAGGTGATACAGTGGATCTCTTTAGAGAATACACTGCACTTCTATTTGGTAATCCTGCTGGCTGACAACATGGTTTGTTTGCTGGCATGATTGGGGAACTTGTTAGCATCAAACTTGGCATGATGAACAGAAAAATAAGCAGAGTGGGTTGCCCAGTGATGACTTAAACACTGCTGCAACTCTCCACAAACTCATGGGAATGACAAACTGTAACATGCCTGGGGTGGGAGAGGGGTGAGCATCCTGGTATGGTGTGATGGGATGTGTGTGACAGGAAGCTGGGAAAGACAAGAGTTGGACATGGGGTAAGATGCTGTCTTGATGGGATGAGTGTGTGGTGGTAAGAGTGGGAAGGCAGGTGTTGAATGGATGAGTCCTGCTCTGTGATGGCAGAACATGTGACAAGAAGTGAGGTCAAGGCCACGGCTGGAGAAATTGTGCCTGGGCAGGAGGCAAGGTGGTGCTGTTGCCAGCCATGCAAGGCACCATCTGGCTCTGCCCCCTTGCCAGTGCTGGCAGTGAGCAAAGGTCTGTGAACAGCAGGTCTATTGCAGAGCTTTTCTCCTTATGTAATAACCAGACCTTGCTTGACACAATTCTGCCTTTCTGGGGAATAATCTTCAAGAGTCCTGCTTGCTTTTTACGCTCCATTGTTTTTTCTACAATCTTCTTCTGCAGGTTTAAAATGCGTTCATCTTTCATGGGCCTTTCACCAGACTGAGACTTTTTCTTTTCTTCTTGCCTGAAAAGTCAAAAAGAAACAATGAGAAGGTAAAATAATATAATCCCATAGAATAAGTCCATCTGAGCACATATTACCTTGGTAATAATGAATTTGCTCTTGAATTCGTGAACCAGTTAGACTCAAAAGAGATTTAAATCATATAACCTGCATGTGGTACTCACAATTTGCCTCTTATTATTTACAGAACAGCATTACTAAAACACATAGAAGAATTTTTTCCCACAGGATGCCACGATGACAGTATCTGAAGTATTTCAAGCCTGACATGACATTCTTTAGAAAAACAAGTGCAATATCTGAAATAATACTGCAGCTCTTTGCTTGTGTGAAGGACTATGGAGTTTGCCTTAGAAGATCATTAGTATTCATCTTGATTGCTGTATTTGTTGGCAAATAAAAGATATTTTTTTTCTGTATAATCCCAATGCCCAGATACAGAATCAATGGGATGGTGATGTATTAATTAAGGTTAGTTGTTCTGTGTGAGCATAAATTGATAACAGCATGTGAGACATAAAAGTAAGGCATACCAGAGATGTTACTGGATAGTCTTGCTTTCCCCCCCCTTCTATGGTAGCTTTTCTGTCCCCTGGAATTTACATTTTATCTGGTTTTACATACTTTCACCCAGTTGGCCCAATTTACTCACAACTTCTCCATGTAGGTTACACCATGTTACAGAATGACTCACTTATTATCCACCCTTCTCTTTTACACAACGTTGCTCTCAAATTTAGCTTAGTAAGATCAAATCATAGAGTTAATATTATGTCATGAACAGCTGTGATTCTCTGGCTAAATTCAGAGCTAAAGGAAGTGTCAGATCTTCCAAGGAATGTACACAATTGTATAGCCATGTTAGATCTGCTAGGTGCAGCTGGCAAAGGATAGTTTCATAAAATGTCTTTTTATGTTGCAGTGGTGCAACATTACAATTCCTTTCATTGGAAAGCAAATAAAGACTGCAAATGACCCAGAGCAGAGTGCACCAGGGCACAGTCCAGATGATTCTGCAGCTGTCATTCTGTCAGTGGCAGGACTGGTTTCACAGACAAATTGCCTTTTGAAAAGAAATGTTTTACAACTGAACTCTTTTCTTATATCTTAGATGTTTTCAGTGTAAGACATGCTTCTCAAGAAGCTGACAGATGGGGAAGAAGGAAAAAGTTCCTTCTGATGCTAAACCTACCAATTTGCCTTTAAAAAGTGTCTGTATCAAGAATCCAAGGATCCAAACACTTTTTTCATCTTGGGAGAGATGGCTTTTGCCTGCCTTGTTAGCTTTATCTCTGCTTATGGGAAACTGTCTGTGACAGCAAGTTTTCTTCAGTGCAGCCATTTCTGACTAGAGGTCCCCAGATTCTTAGGAACTGGATGAATGGGAAGTATGACCTGTGTTAAATTCTGAACTGTGTGAACTCTTAAGTAAGGGACACAGTTAAGCTTGGCTTCTCATTTCCAATTGCTTTCCTGAGACACTCGTGAACCCCTCTGCTCTGTGTGTCATGCTATCTGGTTAGAATAACATTTCCTTATACTCTTTAAGACTGTGATATACTCTGCTACACAGATTGATTTTTAACACTATATTGTAAATCTAAAAATTATGTGCTATCACTTAATCTAATTGAGGATATGATTTATTTCTACCTGCACTGTACCAAGGCATTACATTCCAAAGGATATAGGAGAATATAACAATAAGGTTTTAAGTAAATACTTGATTAAATCTTGTCAGTGAGAATAAACAACAAAATCTTTCCTTACATGTAAATTCAGATTCTTGTAAATAAAATTAAAGGAATCACAGAATCACTGGGTTGGAAGAGACCTTCAAGATCATTGAGTCCAACCCATGCCCAAGTGCCACATCCAATTTCTTTTAAACACATCCAGGGATGGTGACTCCACCATCTCCCTGGGCAGGCCATTGCAGTAATTATCACTCTTTCCATAAAAACTTTTTACTAATATCCAACCTATATTTTCCCTTGGCACAGCTTAAGACTGTGTCCTCTCATTCTGTCAGTTGCTGCCTGGAAATATAGCAAGAAGCTGAAAACCAGGAAGCAGCAGCAGCTGCTTCCATATTAACATTGTAAATAGTTGCTTATTTCCAGAGTCATATTCATTCCTCTTCTATATGTAGTCTTGTGCCACTCATCTCCACTATTCTAAAAAGCTGCCAATCCCATAGATTTTCAGATGCCACACCATATCATAACAGAAACTCCAACAGACGAAGTAATGCAAAAAGAAATTTTAAAATTCTGGTTTTCTGATGTCAGTTGAGAACTTTGAGAGCTCAGTATAGACGAACCTCTTATGATCTCTGTTACCTCATATCACATATTTCCTAAGGAAGTAAGATAACAGCCAGTCAGAATGGGCTAGTACAAAGAAAAATTCTCTCCAGATCAATAGAAAATTATGTGATAATTTATGAAATTTCTTCTCAGCTATATTTAAAAAATAGGGAATTCAAAGATTTGCACAGAGGTTTCCATCTATAATCTATATTTGGCTCTTCATTTACATTTTCAAACTCCAGCTTTGCATCAAAAGTATAAAGAGATAGACGTATGACAGCTCTTAACTGACTCAATACTTGTAGGAGGTTGTGTAAAAATGACCACTTGACCATTCTTGGCATCAAAATATCAAGCAGCTAGGACTGAACTTATAAGCTCACTTTACAAAATGGAGTCTTGTGCAAAACCACAAATATTTTTTTTAAAAGCAGAATTGCTTATAGTGCAAATAACAATATTTTTAAAAAATTTCTTGTAGCCACAGTGAGTAGGGCTGTCTGTACTTCACAGTACCTTGCCTCTTTCTGTCCTGCACCGTATAATTCTAAGTTACTGCAGTTAGCAAAGTGAATGTATCTAGCTGTTAACAGTTCACTATTAAGTCAGTCACTATTTTGACATTTAAGAACACTACACTATTAGACTGATTACTATTTTGTACTAATGCGAGTGATTTAAGCACTCAAAATCTGACTCCCTTCCAAAACAATTAACTTATTAAGCACCTAATTTTAGGTGGGGAAATGATTGTTATTCATAACAGTGTTTTCCTCATTTGAGGTAAAAATTTTAAAGCTGCATAATCAAAGTTCAGCCACTGAATCATAGAATGTCTGAGTCTGGAAGGGACCTCTGGGGGTCATCTTGACCACCCCATCTGCTTAAGCAGAGCCACCTGGAGCTGTTTGTCCAGGTCTTTGTCCAAATGGCTCTTGAGCACCTCCAAGGATGGAGACTCCACAACCTCTCTGGACAACCTGTGCCAATGCTTGGTCATCTTCACAGTAAAGAGTGTTTCCTGATACTCCTCTTATCTTCTCAGTGGCCACCACTGAGAAAAGCCTGGCTTTGATTTTTTTACAGCTTCTCTTCACATCTTCATATTTCAGATTCATTATTACTGATACATTTTCCCTTTCTGTTTCAATGATTGTGAAGAACTCATTACCTCCTCCTTCTTCTCCTTCTCCTCCTTTTCCTGCTCCAGCTGCCTTCACACTATGCCCACCCTTCCCCACCTCAGGCCAAGAGAGAGGGGTTACCCTTCTCTCAGTGTGTGTGGTCAGTGCCTCTGGTCAGGGAGGGATTTGAGCACTGGCAGTGGCAGGGACAGAAAGGAGTGCTCTGCCATATTAGCAAACACACAGTGCTGGGAGCCCAGCATGCTACACCATTACCACAGTGTGAGATGGGGATGTAGGGAACTTTTGAGTTAGTGGGAGTCTGTACATCTTGCTCACATACAAGAAGACCAGGAGGGTTTGTGCTGCTCTCCTCTGACAGCTCTAAACCACGCGAATGGTGAGAGCTTGCAGTCCCAGACTTTGAGTCCAACACAAAGTAGCTCTCCCCGCAGACCACGGATACTGTGCATGGGAGGAGCCTCAAACCAGCTGGTTTCAGCTATTGTGTGAGTCTTAAGGCATTAGATTGATGGCAATAATAGATGTCCCTCGCTGGAATGAAAGGGAGTTGTATCTCAAGTACACAGGCATGTAACTTGAGTACATTAGCATATATTCAGACACACACAAATCTGCTGGTGCTTGAGTTTGAAAGCTGAGAAAAGAATTGTTTGTCCACTTCAAATGACAGTGCTGATTTTCAAACTGTGTGAAATTCTAGCAATTAAAGGGACATCCTGCATATACACCATCCTGCAAGCACTCACAAAGCCACTGCTGTGATAGATGTCACGGCTTGCAGTCTATTAAAGGCCAATGTTTCTGTAATTTTTCATGTTCCATTTCCTATTTTGTTTAATGTAGCTCATTATATGCTTGCTCAATGTCCTTCTTTTGTGTTGATGTATGTCTGTGAATGATACTGAAAGAAACCTGCTTGCTAGGGACTTGATTAAACTCCAGCTGTCACCAAAGCAGGTTTGTTTAGCAGAGTTTAGCTGCCATATTCTAGCTGATTAGCAGTAGCCTTCAACATACAGCAATTTAGGATATAACACATTTTATATTGATGCATAAGGCTAACTTATGAGGACCATTGGTAAGATTTGCTATTCTATCCCTATAACGATTAATCAATTCTGTAAACATAAAAATTATCTTTTTACATCTCCTGTGCAACATATCAAGAATAGAACCCAAACAATGAGTTACACTGATTTGAGAGGTATTTCAGGATTCAAGCTCTGCAAATAAGGTTTAATACACAAAGCCCCTAGTTTCTGTAGAGAGAAATAAAAACTTCATGAAAGTGTCTAGCATTTGCAAATGCCATGGCCAGCATGCCATATTTCTATATTAACAGAAATAACACCAGAGATTTGGATTCTGTATGAAAACACATGAAATCCACTCCCAAAGAGCAGCATTTTTGCCATACTATAATGATGCCTTTTTATAGGAATTGCTTCCAAGTTATGTACATAAATTGCTTAGGAGCCATGAAAGGAAAATACCTTCTAAAATCTATAATGAAAAATTGTATTTATTTAGAAAACAAAGAGGGATCCATTAAAATTACTGTATAACTTATCAAGAATCTGACCAGATTGACTGATTGATTCAGAGGCTTGAAATTTAGTGTATAATTTGATTTGGATTCTACTATATTTGGCATGCTGGTCTAAAAAACATTTCAAATGGCAGAACAAAAAATGAATCAAAGCTTCTCATTCAAGCACATCTTATTTTGGGATCAGAACAATTTTAGTTCTGAATCAAGCCAAAGAGTCTGGTTTAAAGGAACCCAGCCCTATAGAAAATTCACAGACTACAAATCTAGCAGAACAGATGATTCTCTAAGCAGGTGCTAGTGAAACAGGTTTTATGTAGTACACAGGTTCTTAATGCTTAGTTTGCATCTCTAGTGGAAAGCAGTGGCTTGAGTTGTTCCCACAGGCTTTCACAATACTGAGTGTTTAGCAAAGAGAGTACATTTCCAGTTCCAACTCCATTTCAGGTTCTTAAGTCCTAAAATCTTCTCTTGATACATGCCATAGAAAAGAAGGTTACTGATCTGTGCAGTCAATCCACTGCAGCTGCAGTTATCGATTCATTAAATACATTAAACTATCTTCTCAAGTACTAACACAGTAAAAACCCAGTCTTTGGAGATTAACTATCAGCAGCAAACCAAATTAGAGCTGAGGCAAGTGAAAACTAAAGGAATACATCAATACTGCCTTCAGTAACTGAGATGTAGAACTGGATGATAAATGAATAACATGAATTGACCTCTGAGAAGCCACCTTCGGCAACAAGCGTGAATCTAAGACATGTCTAAAAAAGTGTTTGTAGCCTGCTAGAATATGTCTCTGAATGTCAGCCTGAACATCAGCTTGCAAATTAAAAAGGCAAGACAAGGATTTACCTCTCAAAGCCACAAAAGGGAAAAGATGAAAGACAATTTGAAAGAAAACAGTGGCAAATATTTAAGATGCAGTAAAAATGATAGAAGATCAAGAGGTGTGCCATATTGTATACTTTTACACAGGCTTTCTCCTTTTCAGCTTTATTTGTATCGTAATTCTCAGCTTTTATTTAACTCAGATTTTAAAACCTATGTGGAAGGGATTTGTCTGCTGCATATCTGAAGCATCTATGATCCTTTATGACAATGATTAATAAATATTATAATTAACAATAAATATTAATAATGAATGCAGAATTTGGTCAGAGAGTCTGTAAGCAAACAATTTCCTTTTTGATCTAATGCTATAATGTATTTAATTTATAACTTATTATTGCTATCACAAAATCTTTGTCCTAAAATATTTTGAACTTCTGGAATAAGGCCTTCCTTTTCACATTACAGATGAAATTCAAGGAAGAAAACTACAGCCCTAATGTTGGTCTAGATGAGAATGAGAAACAACTTTAAGTGGCAAGCTAGAATGATTCTAATAACATCAAATTAGTTCTGATTAGTTGAAAAGGAACAGAAGAAAGGCAAAACTTCTTTCTAAATATATATGACTGGCTCTGAATCCTGGGGCAATACTGTCAACACTAGCCAATGGAGTGACTTCAACTATAAACCATGAAAATGATTTGTTAAATCTGATGAAAATTATTTTCAAGAATTAAAAGGAAATCCTGGCCCCAGTGTTATCCTTGACAAAAGTCATACTGATTTATAAAAGGGCCGTATTTTGCTCTCTACTTGTTCTCCTCAAGGGCTGACAAAATATTAACCAAGTTGCAATGTCTTAAATGTCACATGCTGTTTTATACTGACTTTAAAGCAGCTGCTCGTCCAAGTTCTGCTCTGAATTGGGAAATCTGGTCCAGTTTGTCTAGAATAAGTTGTTCCTTAGCTTGTTTTTCATAAATTATCTGGTCTCTCTTCTCTTCCTCTGCTGCCTTCTGTGCTTCCTTGAGTAGGGCGAGGCGTTCACGTAATTCTACTATTGACATTTCACCAAATAAACCATGGCCACCAGTCTAGAGAACATGAAATATAGGTTTAAATAACACTGTAAATACCAAGGGGAGAATAAAAGAGTAAAACCAGAATATTTTGATTGTGTTCCAATTCCCACTGAATATATTCTGATTTCCAGAAATATAGCGACAGTCCTAAACTAATTAGTATTTAAAAACTGTTTTTAAAATCTAGAGCATATATTTCATAAAACATGCAATGAAAAAGCATTGAAAAATATATAGAAGATTAATTATAAATACAATATATTTGCTCTCAAAAAATTTGTACTTGACTTTTAGTTTTAATTAGACTTCTGAATTTTTAAAATGTGTAAAACCATTTTTTTTTTAATGTGTGAAACCAGAACAGACTTTACACTAAAAATATGCATTTTTTGTATTTATATATTTCCAAAGTATGCATTTGATCTATAATGGTATCTGCAATTTTTATCTGAAATGACTAGGACTAAACAATGCTTTGTACCCAGAAAATTCAGATCATAATGCCCATATTTAAAATATTCAAACCTGAATGTTTAATGAAGGCTTTTTAATATCCACTTTGCAATGTGAATGATGATGAAATTCTGAAATCTAAAGAGAGGCTTCTGTACTTTAACTTGCAAACAAAGATGGATCATTTCCAAACAGCTTTGTGAAGGCTTTAAGTTTTAGGCCCTTGCTGTTATATATACTTCTCGTTTCTTTCAAGTCCACCATTAAACCATGTCCTTAGGTGCCACCTCTCATCTCCAGGGACTGCAACTCAACCACTGCCCTGGACAGTCTGTTCCAATGCACAATAACCTTTTCTGGGAAGAAATTTTTCCTAGTACCCAACATAAACCTCTCCTGGTGCAATTTGAGGCCATTTCATCTTGTCCTCTGGCTTATTACTTGGGAGCAAAGAGCAATGCTCAACGTGCTACAACCTCAGTTTGCCTGCATGTATGGAAAACTTGCATAAACCCACACAAACAGTGAGCTCCTGTGTAGCTTTTTTATGTTATCTTAACATAGTTTTGGACACACCTTTGGTGCATATCTTGTACCATAGTACATTGAAAAAAATCCTCTTTTATTGAATACTGAGTGAGTTGTTGACAGAATACTAGTGACTTTTCTGCTTGTGAGCTTTTCCCAAAACTGAACGTGAAGGGGAAGGAAAAGAAACTTGAAAAGAGAAGGATGCTCCATCGTAGATAGATGCTCAGACATTCAGTTTGCCTTCAAGAGTTGACTGCAATTCAGTCCCTCTTCCCTGGTCTGGAATACCATCTAAGCAGTCTTGTCAGGTGCTCATCCTTCAGTGATCATTCTCTGGCTCTTGGGAGCATGAAACAGATGCAAAGCCAAGAGAGATGAAGAAGACAGTAAGGGGAGTGGGGGAAAAGTGTCCAGGGGCAGTTAAGCCACAAAATAGAATATGACAAACAACCAGGCTTGGCTTTCTACTGCTATAAGATTTTCACAGTTTTGGTCTCCATAGCTTCTTTTCCTAAAGCTCCAAAAGCTGAGTTAGTAAAATGAGATAATCACTGGTTTTTCATTTAAGGGCTGCTTGTGCAATATTGTCCCAGTGTTTTCTGCTTCTGTGCTCCGTATGTCTGCCAATCACCTAAACAATGCTCACCAGTAGCATCAACTGGTAAAAGAGTTCAGTGTTATGCAGGCTTTATTTTTGCATAAAAATATGTACTTTTGAAAAAGATGTACTAGCATAGGTTAATGAAATAGCATTATGGTTGTTCTGGGTTGAGAGTTGGACTGGATGATCTTGAAGGTCTCTTCCAGCCTTGCTGATTCTGTGATCTCCTTCTCAGCTTTCACTTTAGAGTGATTTGCAAATAGCAAGTGCCATAATAGTTTGCTTCTAGTTTAAACTACTCAATGACCATTGAGTTGTATTCACAGAAGGTGAAAGGGAAATGTTTTGCAACAGGGTATATCTATCTGTATATCTATATATCTGTATATCTACATATCTATATCTATATATATATATATATCAGTGGTAGTGTTTTAGCTTGACAAGCAGACATCAAACACATCTAGGAAAGAGAATTTGCTTGAGGCAGAGAGTGGTAGAAGCTGAATGTTTTGAGTGTCTGCATTTCAAAAATGCTCAGTGAAGCCAGTGAAGTAGTTCCTAAAATAAGAAAATTTCTATACTCATGCAGTAGATACTGCTGGTGTTTAAGCAACTAAAGTATCATGAAGGCAAGAACTGGTACTTTAATAATTAGGAGAATGAATGTTATGGACAAATACTTGATTGCACTAAGCCTGAAAAAAACCTTTTGTAGAAAGAAAAACAGGGCAAGCTATCACCAAAAGTGATAGCCAATTCACTAGAGTGCTACTGTAATAATCATTATAATGGAACAGTTGTGATATAGAATCACAGAGTGATTTGAGTTGGAAGGGGCCTTAAAGACCAGCTAGTCCAAACGCCCTGCCATGGCCAAGAACATCCTCCTACCCAGCCTGCTTCAAGCCCCATCCAGCCCAGCCTTGAACACTTCCAGGGATGAGCCTTCCACAACTTCTGTGGGCAACCTGTGCCAATGGTTCATCACACTCACTGTAAAAAATGTATTCCTTATGTCCAGTCTGCTAATCTGCTTCTCAATAAATTAACAAATAAGATAATAGATTTCTGGATGCTGCCCAAGTCTGGGTATTGCAGAGCCTAATCTCAGGCATATAAATTGTTGTGCATCAACAGCAAGTCTAAGAAGTTTGAGATACAGTTAATACAGTTACTGTAAACTATAGACATGCACACCCAAATTATTTACACAGAATTGTAACAGCTCAGAAGGTTTTGGGTTCTCTTGACAATCTCCTTCATATACCTGAATGTTGCCAGTTTTGAAAGCAAAGGGACTTAATCTTGCTAAATACCATGGCCATCACCACTGCAATATGACTAAGTATACATGAGTCCAAACTTGGTGTTGATTCAGTTCTTACCCTGACAAATCTTTGAATTTGTGAAGATGCAAAGAACATCTTGTAATCACTGTCCAGTCTCTTTTTGGAAGATATTGGGAAACCCAGATCCTATTGGCAAAATTCAAAGGAGGTTCAAGAGGACTAAGATTTCACTTGCCATCAGAATATTCCTTTTGATAAAATTTTCATTTCATAGACTGTCAATGCTTCATTTCAGATCTAACTTTTGTCATGCAATATGACAAAATACGGCATGTATGGGGTCACTTTGTACTTCATCCATCCAGACTGTGATATATCTGTAGTACACAATCCCTCTAATGTGTGAAACATATACAGTACACATTTATGTAAAAAAAGTAGTTTTTCCTTTTGAGCTTACCTCTGTTAAATCAATAAACTTGTGTCTCATGCTAGATGTAGACTCAATAGCTCGTATTTGTTGAATTAGTTCATATCTTTTCCTGTTCTGGTCCTCCTTTTCTTCTAAGGCTTGCCGGAGAAGTTCTCCACTTTCTTCACAAACCTGCTGAACTGAAAGATAAGAATTAATCTCAGTTAGCTGTTTGCCTATTTTAACAAGTAGTCCATCTGGAGGAAAATTCATATGCATTTATGAATAATGATAATAATATTGATCTAAAGGTACTTGAGGGAACAGTCTGGTATTGGTGGGAGGAATCATTAAAGGAACAAATGAGTACTTCCCACCTCCACCATCTATCCTTCTATTCAGCACATAAACGTACTATATACATACAGACACTTTGAATTACTGCTTTGTAATTTCTGTTCTCATTTGTACATACTGTTTCATTACTTAATGAAAGGATATTGTAAAATAGAAAATATTCACAGTCTTCCAAGCTATGTATATCCTAGAAATGACTGAATTGCAAAGGCTGGTAGGCTTTGCTAGTCCATTTTGGAGTGACTAACACTGTTTGCCTGCCTCAGTCCTTATGAATACAGTATGGAGATACACAAGCAGAGAAGTCTGCGTTTGACAAAAAGTAGAGTCATTTACATGTGCTACTTTTAGATGGAAGGGAAGCTGGTTGCAGAATATTAGTGATATATTTCTCCTGTTTAAACCAATAGTAATTCCCATGACTAGTAGCTTAGAATTTCTGATCTACCCATTGCCAGCTGATTCCCGAATTCATATTCATTCATTCATGGGAATGTATAGCCTGGATCTTTCCCTCAATTTCACTTTCCCTTCTGTAAATATTGTAATTGGCTCACTAAAAGAAAAATGAAGTAATTTGGGGATATTTAGCATCACCTCTTGTTTTTCTGGCAATATATATACCTATCTGTTGTTTGTATTCCTGGACCTTTGCTTTTGCTTGCTTTACATTCTTGTGTCCTTCCATGACCTGTTCCACCAGCTCTTTCATTTCTTTCTGTTCCTGTAGACGTTTCTCTGCATACAGGTGCATCAGCTCTGCTTTCTGAATCACAAACAAACAGGTGAACACAACTCCTGCTGAGTGGTGATCTGAGTGCCTCAAATCATTGAAACAGGGCAAGGACAATTGGATTCAAACTAGTGCACCATCCACAAAAATAGTAAAGGACAATGGCTAGGGACAAGAAAGAGACCCAGATTTAAGCTCCCCTCTCTGTGTTTTATTTACACACAACTGCCCTGCATGACATTTGTACTGTTATTTTACATGTTTCCAAGAGCAGACAGAAAGAGTAATTTCTGGACCTGGTAGTGAGATAGCAAGAAGTGTTCTAATCTAACATACTGCTAGTTGTGTCCCTGCAGGAACTTCTTGGGCCCAAGTCACAGCTCTGTAATGTCAAGTCCCTTTTTGTCAGAGGAAGGGAACAAGCAGGAAATTTGATTTTCTCAGACTAGATTCCTTGCTGTTCTTCCTGTTTTAGATGGAAGACCAAAGTTTTAAAAGAAGGAAAGCAGGTCAGGTGAGCATTGGTGAATGGGCAGTTGGTGCCCAGTGTGTCTGGAGATCTGCATATGGATGACATGCCCTACTTGCTGACAAGCAAAGGGAGCTACCTGGAAGTGGGTTAGAGCAAGTCTTATTGCACACCCCCAAATCTGTCCATTTTGGGACATTTCTGCTAACAAATAAAACACATATGCTCTGAAGTTGAAGTGAATGTAACAATTGCAATAATTTTGGAATGAGTATGAGCAATCACACACTAGGTACACACTGTACACACTAGAGTTCACTTCAAGTTCTTCATATAGTCTTTCTAAACAAACATGAAGACTTAATGCCAAAAAACATCAAAAGGTATTATAGGACTGAAAAGGAACTCACTAAGCAAATTTTCCTTTTGTAGCATGGTCTTTATGAAAATTTTGTACATTTGTGGTCCCATTTTATATTGCTGAGACACTGCACTGACATTTGTGAGATGGTCAAGACACAGGTACTGGTCTACAGGGCATAGCAACAAACTGGAGAAGTAGAAAAGAATGTGATTGTGGCTGTGAAAAGTTTAAAATCTATAGTATTTGGTGATTTTTAATCACCGGGAAAATGTAATGTGAGTTGTGAAAATAACAAGAAGATCTAGCATTGATTTTGAGAAACTGTGATTTGCCAGATTGAAAACAGTGTGAAAATATTTCTTGGCATAAATATTCAGTTTTCCATATAGATGGATCCAAAGAAGGTTGTCTGAATTTTCATCTAAGAGAAATCTAGGTGTGTTAGATAATATGAAGTAAATGGAATTATATCAGTTGAAGAAAACAAATACTTTCATATTTGTGGCTCTCGTTTTAACAAGATAAAGAAATCAGTTATATAATGTTGATTTCAATGCTGCTGGTGCTTAATATCTCGGTATCTGTTCAAAAAGGATTTGCATAATGACAGAATATAGGGGAGCATGCTTTGACCTTCTGCTTTTATTCAATTTACTTTGTAAGAGTTAATAAAATGAAAAAAAACTTGTAAAAAGTACTTTCATGTATAAGCTTTGCTATATCTGGAAGTTATAGCACTCTTTTTCTTTTTTGCAGATTCCAATGAATAAAGACACTGCATAGAATTTTACAGCTCTAATAGTAGGTATCATCTGTGCTATGATTTGCACAGATTGGAAGTCAGGAAAATTTGAGCATCCCTGTATGAATTACCTCTTCTCTTAATAGATCAGCTTTCTTCTTATTTTCTTGGATTACATTCTGGTGGGCTAGAACTGCCTCTTCATAACTCAGTTTTCCTTGAAGCCTCCTACACTCTATTTCAGCCAGCTGCTCTTCCAAGTCTTTTCCACGCATCTGTTTCTGCCATTCCAAGAATTCAGATGGGTCTCCAGCCCCTTGTTGCAAATTTTCAATTCTGCAAGAGAGAAAAAAAGAGTATAATATTCTAGGGATCTGGCTTCGTAGCCCTGCCTTGGTTTGTAAAACAGTTCCAGTAGCCTTTGTTAGAAAGTGTTTGAACTCTGCAGAGAAAAAAAGGCAGTCATCACTAAGTTATTTGACAGATATATTTTAATTCCAGTCTAAGAGGTGTTCCTAGTATGTATAAAACCTGAGAAAGCCAGACTGGAAGAAGGTGCATGAGAACATGGACCTGAAAGTTTTCAATAAAACAAAGCCCCATGAGAGGGCAAACTTTAGCTATGTATGGATTCTTATAAGGAGCAGAGATAATCAGAGTAAAGGGATGTACATTTTCTCAGAGACTGCTTTGCTTAGAGGTAGAAAGAATAAATAACTTTTCTCTTTGGAAATCTTCTCTTTAACACAGGGAACAAAAAACTTCTGCTTAACACTATTTCTGTTTTGTATTTTGTCAATTAAATAATATTGCTGTAATGAGGCAAAGAAGTATTCAGCTGTTAAGCAAAGTCACATCCCTATTTTTTGTGGTCAGCTGAGAGAGAAAAACATAGCAAAGCCCTGGGGCAGGCCCATCAAAGTCCTTCAGCAGAGGAGGGAATGAGCCAATAACTAGGGCAGGGACACAAACATGGAGCAAATTACCTCCTACTGCTGCTCCCCAATGCATATACATGTGATACATCTATCTTTATATATATCTCTATACATTTATCTCTCTCTATATATATATATGTATCTGTTTTGTGTTAAATACAGTGAAGATTAAAACTCGTTAAGATAAAATAGTGTCAAGTTACAGGGAACTATTCCTTTGCTGAGTGGAACAAATAGCATCAGCTAGGGCGAACAGTAGCATATGTAATATGGAAGAACCTCAATATGTGTGAATAGCTGATAACAGAACCTGAGTGATGTTTAATATCTACCTGCTAAATCCTGATGCATGAACCAAAACCTGTTAATTCCAAAGATCAAATCCAAACTTACAGTCTTCCCAGGACTTAAAATGCTATCATTATTTAGTACTTAGCCTGCTAAGCCAGGTGGATTAGAAGTAATACTAAAGCAAGATGACATAAGTTTTATCTTTGTGAAGTCTTTTAGTAAAAATTTTATGTGATTCTAGCTGTAGAATACAATTCAGTGGTCATCCAGGAGTCACCCTCTTCCTAGTAAACATCCTCTGAAAACCTGTGTTACTGAATAAGGAGGAATCCTTATGTCAGGATTTCTTAGAGTGCTAAATGCACAAAAGGACCTGCAATCTCTTATTAACCCCCTTCCCCACCACCCTGGCTTCAGTGCTTGTGTTCAAAGAAAGCTCTGCTGCAGTGTGACTGTCTAACACTGGGTAGGACTGGAGTGAAAAGAACTGTGTGAGGAAGAGCTGTGAAAAGTCCAGGTTGGTGTGTGTGCAGTTTCTTCCCAGAAGACACATTTAAGCCCGGGTTACCAGCCCTGGTCCTTGCCTAAGTCACTCCACAGATCAGTCTGCACCCAGCCCAGGGCCGAGCTGACCCTGCCTTCTTGACTTGGCTTCCTGGCTGGGCCTCAGCCCAGACTTGTCCCTTTGCACTCCTGCAGCACCCTTGGCTGACCCTGCTGTCTGCCCTGGACCTGCCCTGCTGCCTGCCAGGGTACCGTGGAGCTGCTGTCACTGAGGACACCGTCCCTACATGTCCTGCTGTCACTCTCTGCCTTTCTGCTCTTGCCTTATCTTGCTTAAAGGAACAGCACATTCTTAGTGTTCTGTATCTTACTGTGATAGAAATGTACAGGTACTTTTTTTGTACATATAAACAAGTTCAAGTATCAAACTTGGCATGTAGTTGACCACAACCATTGAAGAAAATGGAGATATATGAAGTTATTTGGCTTAATATAGATGCATCTTGTAGAAAGGTCATAGCAATAGATGTGTACTCAGGTCATTATTTAATAGTCTGGAGAATTGGAATAAATATAAAAGTGATCCCTGTTGGACTTTGCAAGTGGACACTAGCCAGAGTGCTAAATCAGAACACAGTAACACTGTACAGCATCTACACAAAAAGAATTACTTTAGTGTAAACTTTTTCTTCAGTCCACTTCAATCCACTTCTCTCTTCATTTGTCAATTGTTTTTATAGAACAGAATGCCCTACAACAGATCCATTAGTTTAGTTTACCTGGAATTTGCTTAATTATTTTTGATGTGGTTCATTATCCTATATCCAAGGATGTGAAAAGCAATCCTAGGTGGAGCGTGATCATACCTTTTGAGCTCCTCTTCCAATTTCCGCTGGTAGAGGGCACCCTCCCTTAAAATAGCTGCTGTGTTTAATTTAATGGGTATATTGTCAATCTGTCAGGAAAGGGAATGTATATTACATAGTTAGTAATGTAAACCATAAAACAGTATAAAAACATCTCAGTGGGTTAAATAAATTGACCCAAGACAGCATAAATTTTGCTTAAAGCATTCATCTAGCATTAATCTGACATTCACAATGAAATTGCATGCTGTTCATAAACCACTCAAGCTGCTTAAGAAATCAGCAAAGTCCCCCAAGTGGATTATAAATTTGTAATCACTCTTGGACCATGTCAAATCCCATAGAATGTCCTCACTTTCTTTCATATTTTCCAGTGCTCATATACATTGTGTAAAAGGATTTGATCTGATTTGGACAGAGACAATAGACTGCCTCTCTGAAAGACAGTCAGTTAGCCCAAACAGAGAAATAAAACAAAAGTGGCACCTTTCATAGGAAGATCTTAGAAGCATTTGATAAATAATCACTATTAGAATGTAGAACTATTTCTAAGATGACTGAAATCACTCATTGCCATATCCATTTTCTAGACAGTAGAAGTGAAGAACAGTTCTCAGTGACTTTCAGGCCTCAAGGTGTAACTTGGACAAGATCCTGTGGCTGCTTTGTTAACTCTTCAAAGTAATATGTTAAGACTGACTCCCAGACAACTTCTAAATACTGAGAAAGAAAGGATCAATTTCTCTGCTAGTTTAAATTGTTCCCTGCACAGGTAGGGTATTCAGAGAAAATGGGTCACCTTTGCAGACACATGTAAGAAACCTGATCTGAACCAAGCAAAGCAGTACTGCTGACATAAGAACTGGGACCATTCCTGCAGAAAACAAAGCTTAATCATAACACGTCTGACTGTAATCCAGACAAGTTTTGTGTTCAGAATTCAAATGTATTTAAATTCCAAATGAAGAACTTAATGAGTAGCTGAGAAACAGATGCACAGAATCACTCAAGCTACATACTGCAAATATTGTATGCAGAAATATGAAATGAAGTCTCCTGAAATACATAACTGGAAAAAGCATGTGTTATAAATTATATTAATTAGATAGGTTGAGAATAGCAAACACATTCCATCACCTAGAATTCTGTAAGTATAATTGCCATTTTTACACAGACAGCATATTTTAATGCAAAAAAAAAAATTTATTACCTGTCAGTTTTTTGACAAAATGATGATAACTTGAAGAATTTAGGAAAAGAATCCAAACCAAAGTATTTTATTCCTTTTGTTTGACTTACTATGACTTCTTAATGCCCAGTGACATTCTACCTTTTGATGTGCTTCTCAACACATCTCAAAGCTTTCTGCATTTTAAGAACAGTTTGCATTTTATGCCTGTACTGTGTATAAAATGTTTCCTTAGACATTTTCTCTGACACATGTAAATGTTTCCATACTTTTGACAGTTTTCTGTGTATGCAGATTTCATGTTCTGTATTTACCAACTATAATTTGGATAGAGAATTGAACTAAGAACGATTATGGAAATATCTTAAACTTCAATTTTACAGTTTATTGACCAGAAATCTGACTGACAATGAAACAGAAATACGGCAATATAGTCAAAATAACTCCGACTCCCTAGACATGTGCAGGCAGGTGTAAGTAAAATAACTGAATAGATTCTTCTATGTTCTATAGTATCCAGGAAAGTCTGAATTTTACTCATTCTTTTCCTGTCATGAGATATCTTCCCTTTTTTCAAGATGAGAAAATGGAAATTGTGGGAAAATTACTGAACACTAGTTCTTATGGAAAAATATCTTATTCACTATTGCCATGCAACAGCTCACCAAAACCAATAAATATGTAAAGAGCAAATATGATATGAGCAAGAGGCAGTCTGAGGCAGAGTGATGATGTATTTGTACTGTCTCTTTCTCCCAGTGAAAAGGATGAATAGATACTTTGGAACAGCAAGAGAAATAATTGCTGCACATAATATATGTCTCTAAAATGAAAAAAAAAATCATATGGTGTGGATGTTCTAAAAAGAGGAAAGTAAAATACTAGTTGGTTAAAACATTACATTATTTTTTTTAATTTGAAGATAGACTGAAAATGTATATATATATCTTGGATAAACCATCCTCTTGGGGTTTGTCTACTTGCTGAGTTGCACGGGCAGGAAGGCAACAGGAACAGAAAGTATTTTAAAAGTCAATAACAATATGCCTATCTCTGCTTGAAAGTTACAGCAGCATCTTGAATATCACCTAACCAACCTTAAGGCAAATGTGTTCAGACAAGATAAAACTGTTTATGCATCTAGAGGAGATACCAGCAAGTTTTAGAAGTTGCCCTAATCAATGCCAGAGGATACCAGATCCATATTTTTCTTGATGCTATTTAGGCAGATGGCTTGACTCAGTTAGTCTGCACTAAAGTTTTAATTTTTTTTTATCAGAAAGGGCAATGGAATATACAGAGTTTTGAACTAAGCCCACATAAGTAAAGGTCACGTGTGTTTGTTTTAACTATGTAAATGTTTCCTGGTTTGCGTTTTTTTCTTTCTTTCTGTGCAAAATGAACTAGAATCTTATTACCTTACTGCAATTTAAATGCTGCTGGACTGTAAGCAAGCAGACTGAGTAGCTGATACTGTTTCTAAAGATAACTTCAGTGTGTGATAAATGCCAGACAGGCTTTAGAAATACATGCCAGATGCCCAGTCCCCCAAGTGGAGAATCAATCTTTTCATAGTGTTTATGAGTTGTACCTAAGTACATAGTTTTAAAGAGTAGACAGGCCACAATTTGAGACCACAATACAAGCACGGCTGAAATTATTCTGCATAAGAACTTGAACCAAATGAAAGGTGCCAGATTGAACAATGTAAGACTGAAGATTATCTGTAGTGCAGTTACTGCAGAAAAAGCAATGTGAGTTTTCATGTGTTCCATTGTTAAGGCTGAACAGCTCTTTTTCCATGTTTACAATTCTCTGACCCTTGAAAATTCTACAAGACAAGCAATCAGGATAGTGGATTTCATGACCTCAGTATGTGTCTGAAGGAAACAAGGCAAACATCCAGCCTGATTGTATATTGTGTATCAGACAGCCATTAGCTGGAATGATTGCTCAGCATTCTTTAGGATCTCATTTTGAAACAGTGATGTACTGATGTCCTTATGCTGAGTTCTTAAACCAAGGTTTCACAATTCTTTTTTTTGATGGGGACAATTCTCGTTTCATACTATTTTATATAAAATCTTCTTCCTTTGTAACTAAAAACACTGTTAAAGCAATATGGTTGCATTGTGCAACTGCACACAATTTACTCAGGAACCAAAAGGTTTGATCACCCTGACCAATCTCACCCAGGACCTCCACTCACACCATCTGCTCACTGGCCTGGGAGCCCCAGCTAGACTCAGGAATGGGTTTCAGTTTCCATTATGCTGGAAATTCTTTCACTCCTGGTTGTCTTTCCATCTCTGTCTCCTGCTGTTATGGACCTGTGTTGCTGTTGTAACTTTGTCTTCTCACTGGACTTTTGGGTGGACCCCAGACTTGCCTTGGCACCTTTGTTTTGCCCAAGGGTGACTTGCTGTCAGCAGAACCCGTCACTGCCACAACCTCCTCACGTTCAGATATTGTGTCCTGCTTGGTGAGGGCACTGCTTGTGCTTTCATCACCTTTGGCTCCTTATTTCTCTCCCATCTTGGAGTAGCCCTGCTCTTGTCACTTCCTGACCATTTCTTTGTGGATTATTAATGGTGCATAGGAGAAAATCTATGAACCACAGACCAAATCATCCCATGCTCCTGGCCAAAGACCTTGGTGTAAAAACATGGATTCAAGTTGAGTTTCCATCATCAGAAGATTCGCATGTTTGTCAAATTTTCAAGTATATTTGACACCAGTTCCTTAAAGGTTACTCACCTTGCTTTGGATCTTTTGAGCCTTGAATGCTGGTTTGCTCTCCATACTGTCATGTATGTTCTGCCATTCAAACCAAAAATACATTATTTCATTTCAGAAACAATTTTCAATTACTCAGGAAAAGGTATTAGGTATTTATCAAAACTAACACTTGAATATTCATCAAATATGTTTTTGGAGTGTAACAAATACGCAGGGAACATATTTTGGAATTGTAATATACACAAAAACTTGCTTTGTACAACCAACCTAGTGGGAATATGACCATACAAAGGTAGGTCCAAATATTGACTAAAATAATGTTAAGAAGTAACTGATTCTTCTTCTGACTAGGAACTATTACTTACATATATATATGAATATATTCAGCTTTTAACTGAAATAGATACTGAGAGGACAAGGTAGGATGTCAAAACACACTTCATGAAATTATTAATTAGTGATAGAATTCTACTGATGCTTATTAATTTAATGATGTTAGCTGCAGATACTGATGTGAAACTGTCTGGTGTCATGGGGATGAACACAGTGAATAGAATATGCAGCACTGATGCTGAAGTGAATGTATTACATACATAGTTTGGTGACATAACTGTGAACTGGGAATCAACCAAAGCAAGGATTCTGTATGAACGGGATCATTATTCCCTCAGCTTGGCTGCTCTGTGGCATCAAAGTTAATGGAAAAATAATATATGAATTTAGAGAAATATTGTCTGTTTGGAGATTTGTTGGAACAGTTTCACAGAAAGGCTGCTTGTCTCAAAATTAGGAAAATAATATAGCAGCACCAGAAGTACAAGAACAGGGGGTTGTGCATTATGCATACAAGAGGCAAATGCTAATATAGGGATGTGAAAT
>VXBU01013514.1:911540-928385 GCA_013400315.1 Bombycilla garrulus
TTGGTGGCCTCCTCTGGACTTGCTGCAGCAGGTCCATGTCCTTGCTGTGATGGGGCCCCAGAGCTGAAGGCAGAGCTGCAGGTGGGGTCCCAGGAGAGCAGGGCAGAGGGGCAGAATCCCCTCCCTCCCTCCCCTGCTGCCCATGGGGCTGGATGAGCCCAGGACAGGGAGGTTTCTGGGCTGGGAGTGCCCATGGCTGGGTCATGTCCAGCCTCTCACCCACAGCCCCCGAGTCTCTCTCAGGGCCGCTCTGGATCTGCTCATCCCCAGCCCGTGTTGGCACTGGGAGCTGCCCTGGCCCAGGAGCAGCACCAGCTCTTGGTTTTGTTACAGCTCCTGAGATTCCCATGGGCCACTTCTCGAGCTTGTCCAGGTCCCTCTGGATGGAGTCCTGTCCCTCAGCTGTGTCAACTGCAGCACCCAGCTTGGTATCAGCTGCAGATGTGCTGAGGGTGCACTCAATCCCTTCGTCTGTGTCATTAATGAAGATGTGAAACAACACTTGTCCCAAGATGGATTCCAAAAGCTTGACTTAGTATTTACATAAATTTTCACTCCTGATTAAAGACCAGAAGTAAGCAAGTACTGATTTTTTACACATTTCTGCCTGCATGTATCCTTGCACAGGACATCAGGCCTTTCATAGGCCTGCCCATATGAAACATGTTCCTTGTGCAGATATCAGCTTAAAAGTATCATAATTATCCGTGGCACCATTATCAGTACCATTGGCAGTAACTGTTTCCAGACAGCTGGCAAACAATGGCTTTGGTTTTGAGTTACATTAGGGAATTGTGACCAGGGGATCACTGCCCTGGCGTTGATTCAGTAGGCACACCCCTGGCATTAATGGCCCAGGGTGTGGGTCACATAGGGAAATACAGGCAACCACATTGCTAGTTTTTGTATATTCATTTTGGTTGTAAACCAAATGTCTAATCAAAGCCATGAAACACAGACTAGATTTTCTAATGGCTTTCTGGGCAGCAGCTGATAACATCAGTGTTTCTATAACTGTCTAGAGTGTGGCTTCCAGTGTTCTCTTTCCTCACAGATGCTCAGATGTTCTTACAGTTACAGCTACAGCTCCTGCAAAAATGCTATGAAACAAATGGCATTTTTCATACATATTTCTGCTAGGACACATCATTTCAGCTTGCTTAGCAAACAGTCTAGGGAATTGACCTTTGTGAATGCTTTGGATGCCTTTAATAACATTCCAGAAGCTAAAAAACCTGCTGTTATTGCAGCTATAATTTCTGTGGTGATTTATCTTTGTTTGTTGTATTAATGCATTTTCTTTACTGAAGAATGTGGCTGGTTGTTAAGTGATTTTACCATTGTCATAGATTTTTGATGGTATAAGCACTGTGATATTTGGCTTTTCTTTTCCAGTTTTTCTAGAAAGTTTTTTAACGTGCACATAAACACACAGACAAATAGATGTGCTTTCCCCACATTATGGAAACTATAAAAGGATAACAAGTAATGTATTGTTTTATAATGAAATATTAAGCATAGGTCAGCAAAAGGAATGCAAAATTTATCCCCCTAGTGTCTGTCACGCTTTAAAGCTTTCACTATAGCTCAGGAACAGAATCCAAGGCCCTTTTCACATGGACATGAGGACAGCCCAGAACAGTAATGAACAGACTTGTACTGGCTAGTGAAAAGTAGAGTCAGGCATTTTCAGAATGGGGGTGGGAGAATGCTGATAAAAAGGAGCCACATAGCATAGCTTTTATCAAGTTGATATTGTTATTTGATTTGGTATGGTGGCTGCAGTGTGGGAATCAGGAAAGAAAGTGGAAATGGACATTTAATTAATTCCTTTCCCAGGAGAAGACAACAACAATCTGCTTTAACTATGAGTTACCTCATTGAACAAGATTCGTGTTGCAGATTGGATCAAAGAGCTAGATCTGTTTGTATTTTCCAGGCCCTCCCTTCTCTTGCTGTCTTAACACACAGACCATGTACTCTGTTTCTTTACAAACCAGGATGACTTCACACTCTCTCAGTCTGCTGAAGGGAATGTATGAAGAGTATCTAAGAGTATGAAGTCTGCACAAAAAAAGAAGTCAGAATCTGCTGATACTTTAAAACAGTGAATAACATGTGGTTATTTTTCAGTTACTACAGAAAAAAACCCCAAAAATATTGAAATTATTTTATAATTTGAAGCCTTAATAAATAAGTGAATATGTTATATATATCCACATGTCCATGGGAGAAGAACCATTGTGAAGAGAAGCAATCATGTTTCTGCTACTTCACATGGCTGCTTGCAAAATTTCTCATATGGTACTTATATAGTAAAAGGTGGACCTTATCCCGGACAATTAGTAATAAAATAAAGAAGGCAGGGAAAGGGTGCTAAAACAGAGTAGAGGATACAAACTACATGACTCTAGAGAAAAAGCCCTAAGCTATTTAGTTGCAAAAGCAGATATGTTTCAGATAAAGTTCTAAGGTTTGTGAAGATGAAAATACAGAAGAACTAGTTTAGAAGAAAGGAAAGGGCAGAAGAAGAAAAAACTACACTTACTTTTGCTCTTTGGATATTTTTTGTTTTGATTTCCTCTAGTTGTTTTTTTTCCTTTGGAGGCTTGTAGATGCTTGGAGGAACCTATATTAAAAGACAAAAATCTCTAGAATATAGGATATAAAACATTCCAAGTGACACATTCTTGCCGGCAAAAAGAAGCTCATCCACTTTTACCGTAGAACAGCAGCAGTTATTTTTTTTAAATATTGATTCTTTTCTATTAGTGCCACTCTAGAAGACAGGGACAGATTCCAATTAGTTGTAACTACCCAGTGTTTCAGTTCTGTTCAATATTACATAACCCCTGGTCAAAAGACCAGAAAGAAAGACAATATTGGAACTAGTGCAAGAAAGGCTAGAGCAATAATAAATCCTATAGGCCCTATCAAAGGGAGAAAAATGTTTCCAGAATGGGAACAGTTCTGTTTGGCATTTCATAAACTTCACTTTCACAGCAACAGCAGCCAGATAGGGCAGCTGAATAAGTTAAGCTGTGGCACTGTGTGTGGTGGTAGGAACAAGTTACAGACTCCAAAGAAGTTCAGGAAAGAGAAATCCTTTGAAGTTTAATAAATACCCAGGAACTTCATTGTAACAGAGAAGGTCTTTGAGCTGAAATGGTGGGACCCTGAGAAGGAAGCTGGAGAAAAGCAGCAGATGTCCCATTCCTCTGGTCTTCCCAGACTTCAGTGTTTAAGCATGGCTGGAAAAAGTACACTGGGCAAAATGGGTCTTTGCTCTGGTTTACCATGGCTGTCCTTGTAAGGGAAAACCATTGGAGGTGTGGATTAAATGTTTGGGAAGTAAAAGACACAGAAGGTCCTTATAGCATTAGTCAAAGATCTGGGAAAGCAATCACATATCAGCTAAAATGGCCAGGACATGACTGGCTGTCAATTGGTCCAGCAGGACTCTAGGGACATCAGGTTGATTTCGGTATTTGCTTCAACAATAAATTTGTCCCAGAGGAAGCCCTGAAAAAAGACCACATATCTCCTTCCCAGGTGGGTGAGATAGTCTGACAGTTTACTGGACAACTGCCCAAATATTTATCTTGCTAAAAATGTGCTAGATCAATTAGAAGTTACAGAATTAATGCAAGAATAAATGGGGAAAATGTTTGGAATAACTTGTACTGGAGGTCACTTCAGGGAGCATGGGAATCCCATCTAGCTTTATTGGACTATATAATGAACTACACTTTCAAAAAAGCATGAATCTGATGGACTTTACACTGCTTTTGCTATGTGACATTTTATCTACAGGTAAAATAAATGTACAAACAGAAGAAGCTAGCAATTAAATGCACTGGTGAGACTGCTCAAGTCTTTTTGTGAGCTTTTAAAGTGAAGTAGCAGTGAAAGTATTTCCCAGAAGTATCTAAGAATTTTTATTATGCTTTTATGGATGGAGAAATGAAAGCCCAGAGGATTTGCAAAGGGTTCCACAGGCAGTGAGTATCAGTTTATTTCACTCTTCTTCCTACTCATGTGCTTTACCTTCAAACTGCACTCATCTGCCAGAGTAAGCTGAAAATCTCTCCTCAGAAACTGCTATGCTTATTCCAAGTAATTGAAGGAGGAGCCTTTTCCATCAGCTGTTTCAAAATCATTCTTTGCCTTGTGATTTAGCCCATGGGGATGAGTACCAAGCAGATAGACAGACAATACAGCAATTACCCAATTCTTGGAAGAGGATAAAAAGTCACTCTAAATAAATTGTAAATTACAGCAACAGAGAGATCAAAAAAGGTCAAACTGCACCTACTTAATTCAAATGTGAAAAAGGGGGTTTGGAATAAGAGATGCCAACTTTGCTTTCCCTCCCCAGGCAGTGGTCAGCCTCACATAGCCTGTGTGAGATCCCTTAACCAGAGGGAGTAGATCCCTTATTTAGGGAGTAGGTGCCACAGGAAGTTTAAGGAAGAAAGAAATGAATAATCACTTTGAACTTTGGTACTCATCACTCTTATTTTTTAAAGTTACTGTCATAAGATGGACAAGGGAAAGATAATGCAAGGCTTTCTATTATGGGTTTCTATTTTTATAGATAAGATCACAAATATATTGGTGAGTCTGTATATTCACAAACAAAATCCTCTGTACTGGGTAAATGATTTCACCCATTTAATTATTTTAAATTATTAGCAACTTCACTCATGAAGCACAACTGAAATAATAGAAAAAAAAATCTTTAAAATGCATTAAATTTGGCTGAATGGTGTTAAAATAATATCCCAGTGCAGCCTATTTTTTTTTAAAATATAGAACTAGTTTACAGAAAATGTAAAAAATAAGTAATTGCATAACCTTATTATTTTAGTATAGTGCAGATATTAAAAGAATGGATTTTGTTACTCAAGGCCAAGATATCCAAGAAAGTTGAATGTGTCTAAATAATTCTGCATGTTATCAGGTTTATGCACCTGTCTCCATTTGTTTCCTTTGCAAACCTCAAGGTAAAGCACTCATTTTTCCTTGTGGAATTGTATTTATGAACGTGTGCATGCATATGGGCACGCTTGTGTCTACATCCATGTGTGCCAAGGCGGGTGGAGACACAAATTTATAACCTTTAGAACAAATATTTGGAGTGAATTGTTTTATTTTTAAATCCCAAATTAAAATGCTTTTCCTTTTTACTTAGTGACCACCTTTTTAGATGAGCATTTATGATGATGAATGATTATCCTAAGCTTCTAGGCTTACATTACTCCAAGGCCAATTACTTTCCAAGGCCAGTGGGGAATCCCATCTCATTATAGGTCATTAAGACAAGTGCCCTGCCTTGTGCAGTGACCCCAGCCCAGCCCTGCCTGGCAGGGAGTGTGTGCCCAGCCCACAGGACAGCAGTGCCATCCCAGCTCCTGAGCCCAGGTATGGCACACAACTCATCTTACCTGCAAAGAAATGCCTGGAGCAAAATCATGTTAGCAAGCAATACCTAAAATAATAATCCTGTTAATCAGAAGGAACTAATTGCACCACAGGGATGCAAGAGGCTATTGCTCAAGTTCCAGATGCCTCCATGTAGTTGTGTTCAGCTGTTCCAATGTGGAGCAGTAGCTGTGGGTAGTGACTGCAATAGTCACTGCTGATAAACCATGTGACAGGTTCTTTGACAGGTGCATGAGAACTGTGAGTAAAAAATGGCTATCTCATAAAATTAACATTTTTGTGAGAAAATGGATGAGAACATTTCTGCAGCAGGTTATGGGATGTAACGTGGAAGACCTTTATTTCTTTGTGTTCCTCTGACAGGAGCCACACCTATGGCTGGCTCTCACCTTACTGACCCTTTCCTGCCATGTGAGCTGTCTTTTCAGCTGTTCATTTCAGGATGGAAATTGGTGATACTGGTAACAATATGGCAAAGTAAAGTGAATCTTAATTTTGTGCAAATTCTCTAATGCTTTAAGATATGTCACTACTACGCTAATGGCTTCAGATTCACACAAGCTCTAAATTTGCAAACCTGGCCAGAATGTAAACCAAATTTAGTATAAGCCAAACAACACAAATGAACTTCACTAAATGCATCTGCATTAAAGCAAATTTATTCTAAGAGGGACTGCACAGCATAAAGTTCTAAAATGACAGCAACATGACTCATTCCTATACTGATTAAGTAGTTATTAAATGCGGTTTTTCAGAGCCTGGTATTAAGATGTTTCAATGTAAAATCCCATTAATTGTATAACACACTACCATTAAATTGCTCTGCCATCCTAAGATGTAAATGGTTTCTAAGAGCATTCAACACATGTATTATTTAAAACCTGAAGTGCTAATACAAGGTGGCAGATTATGCCCAAATCTATGACTTCTGAGCTCACTTCCCACTGTCTTTAAATACAGATGATTTTGCAGTCTTTATCAAGTTAGTCATAGGAGCTTGATCCCACATCCTGTTTGCTTTACCCCAGTGAGATAACATCAGCTGTGGGTCTCCAATTTGTACCAGTGTAACTAAATCACGATCTGAGACAATAAATAAAATAACTTAGCATTTCAAAGACAAATCTAGTCTCGTTTTTCAAGACCAATGAATTTAAACTGAAAGCCTTAATTTTAGAGATTCAGCATTAAGACAAATAAAAATAAAATTCCACCTTCAAGGAGGAGCTGCAAACTTAGAGTCCATCTAATTTCCAGTGAAACTGCTTCCCATTAATTTTAATGAGAATTCACTTACAAAAAAGTCTAAATTTATGAAACATTTTCATTTGATTGTCCTTTTCTTACCTCCATCAGTGCCTTATCCAAAGCAAACACCTTACAAAGCCAAGGGCAATCAGAAATACTCATATCAATGCTGTTATCAATTTATACTCATTTTCTAGTTCTACTTCTGAAAGTCAAAAAATAACTGCAGGAACCAAACTTTTCCCTTTTCTCTGGTTGGCTTATAAATCACTTACAGAACACTCACTGAAATGAAAATAATGAGTTTGTTGTCGTTTTTTAAGAAATATGACCTTTAATAACACAGATAATTGCCACAGTCCTTTTCAATCTTTCAAAAGTTGTAGATATTCTATAACTGCTTCAGAGAGATTATTTACTCCCCTCTCAAGATTTTGTGCACAAGCATACATGAAATTTAGTGCCTTTCAAAAAATAAACCAACTTACAGGTTGTCTTTTTGGCAGTACTGGCAGAAGTGCTGGTGAAGGTGGAGGAATGGCACGTGGCTTGGGTACAGTCAAATTAAATTCCTTTGGCTGAGTGATTCTTGAGGTCTTGACAGTGGTGGTATGATTACTTAATTTATCTGTGAGCTTTTCAATCAGTTTCTGCACTTTTGGCTGCCACCTTCAAATAAACACAGATTTTTCAATTTTATTTTTTACTCTTTCATGCAAACTTACAAACAGTACATGAGGTTTGTGCAAATTCTCTAATGCTTTCTGCCATTCAATTTTAATAAAACTGACCTATGAATCTGTGCTCAGGATTTAGCTACATTGTGTTATTTCACCTCTTGATAGATGCTATAGATGCTATCCACTCAGATTACTAGTGGTGAAATAGCCACAGTTTTTATGGAATAAGCAACTATCTGGGCAGTTGGTTTTGTGGCAGGACCAGACTAGGAGTCAGAAAAGCAACTAATTACATGTCATAGGCTAATTACACACTTAACAGACTTAGATGAAGAGACTGTGAACAGTGGTGTGAGTGCTGCCACATGTACCAACAGAGCACGTGCAGATCAATCTTAAAGCACAGGCAGTTCTAATAGAAAAATAGAAAGATTCAAGGAGTTTGGTGAATTATCAAATGAACAGGGTGAGCCCTGGCGGCAGCCAAGAAGATTTTGATTTCTGTGGCTTTGTGTTTGTATCAAGGTTCAGACTTCTTCTAAGGATTGACAGGAATGTCACATTAAAGGTAAAACACAAACAGGGTATCACAGTCTAATTACAGTAACACTTCATGCCAGTTATTCTTCCACTATATATGTTATATTCCTATATATTACAGATGCAATGGAGTTTTCCCAGAACTTAAAAAGCAGATGACAATGCAAACTTACAGTAAGATTTTGTATGACTGTTACCTTAGGTAGTACTGTCATTACAGAGTGAGGCTTGCAAGTAATTTATGCAAGCAATAAAGCTTCACTAAAATAAAAAAAAACAACAACCCTCTTTATATTAACCTCACTAATATTAGAAAGAGGAACACAAATACATGTTTAAAAGAATTGCAGCTACTGAACTGACTAAACTCATCACTGCATCCTCAGCCCCCTGAAGGATGTTTCAAACCCAGTAACCAAATCCAGTCTTTAACATTCTTGTATAACTTACATTTGCCACTTCCAGGCAAAACATGGCTTCACTTACACTGAGTGTAACTGACTGGGAAGGACAGCTCCAAAAAACTTGGAGCTAATGAAACAAGTGGCCTAAGCCTCAGCCTGCATGAATGTGAATGTGCAAGAACTGTGGGTATGGATGTGTATCTCCATACCTCTCTATCTGTATTTTATACTATTCTAAGCATTTTTCTGTAACTAGAATAATTACAAAAGAATATTTTGAGTCAAATTCTGACTTCAGATATATCCCTGTGGTCCCTGTAGAGCTCAGAAGAGTTCAGAGTACTGCAAGCCAAATCTATGTTATATATTTGCTAAAGTGCTAATAAACTACACAATGTGAAAGGATTAATTCTAGGGACTTTGATATCACAAAACCAGATGCAAAATTCCATTTCAGCTGATATTGTTTGTAGCATGTTTTTGTCTAACATTGTTTGCCTCATCTGGGTTAATCTATACTGCATTATGTAAATATTATATATATATATTATACAGAAGGATTTATATATTATACAGAAGGATTTATCTGTTCTGGATAAAAATGAGAGTAAAAAGTGATCCAGTAGGCTGCAGAGCTACTGTTTCTCCAGATAAAATGTTCCAGTTTGGCAAGGGTACAATTGCTACCATATCACCACCTCACCAATGATTGGATGCACCTCAGAGCATTTAAGCTGTTAAGTGGTGCTGCAACTGTGTAAATAAATAAAAAATTTTAAAGACTTGCTTATATGCTTATTTCTTTTGCTCAGAAGGGATTTTATGACCATCACTATAAACAAGTCTGTGCATAAAGCCAAAATCAGAAAAGTCAAACATTTTTTCAAATACTTGTTGTCATACAGATGTTGAAGTGACTGATGAGGCATGACTCTAAGATAATTTGAACCTTATATTTTACTTTTTTTCTGAGCATGATGTTTTATCTATTTAGAGGAATCAGGGACCAAATGTACAACAGCTGTGAAAGGACTTTTCTGAGAGAGAACCTTGCCTCTGGGTAAGAAAAAGGGATTGCTAAAGACTTGTGTAGACAAGAAGGGTTCTGAGTGACTTCAATAGGAGAAACACTTTAACAGAAATGTGAGCTTTCAGGGGAAGCTTTCTCCAGCTTTTAAACTTTGAGGTGGCCAGAGGCTACTTAAATACTACTTACCTTAGCAGTGGATCGATCCAGTTCTGTTTTACATATACTGAATCGTAGAAGTGACTCCATTCATCTTTTATCCATGTATTCAGGTACAAGTCATTGAAGAAGAATCTAAGAAACTAATAATAAGTGGTTTCTTTTAAATATGAATGTTAGAGACATGGTGTATATGACTACAAAAAGATAGGTGCTTTTACTACAAACACCACTGAAGAACTTGCTTGTATTTGACCTTGTAATTACAAAAATAGATGCTTGGTATTTTTAGGTTCTTATTAGCTGGTGAACAGTCCCATGTCTTTTAGCTCTATTTTGTGAAATGCTAATAGATACTAAAAATTTTTGTGGCAAAACCAAAAATAGACTAGAGGCTACAACATAGAGATGTGTTGATTCGTGTTTAATTTGCTTCAAACATTGTGAAACAAAGGTTTTATTCAAAATTAATTACTACTGGAATACACTGGTTTTAGTATAATTTTACAATAGAGTTTCAGAGTCTAATACATCCAAGGTGGACTTCTGATTATCTATGACTGGAAGACCCATGAAATCCAGAAATATGTCAGGCCTGGCACTGCACCTGAATGACTTAAATTCTTTTCAGCTCCCTGAGAACTGGGCAGAGAGAATTGCTGAAAACTGTAGTAAATGCTATACAATGTGGCTTTTTATTTTATTGAAATATAATTAATTGGCATATTCCCATTAAAAGACTGAATTTTGGCACACTTATATACATTATAGGGGTCTACATGCTGGAGGAATAACAACTAACATTTGAACTTTTGTTTGCCTCTCCAGTTCACCAGAAGGTCAAAAGCCTTTCTTTAAATCTTGAAGTATTCAAATGGCCTTTTGAAACACTCTTGAAAAATGGCACTCAGATTCAGCCTGTATCATTTACAGCAATCTAAATTCCAAACTTGAACCTTACCTTTTCCATTAAAATTCTTGGAAATGAAAGTACAAGCATGGTGCTGGAATAATCACAGTAAAAGTAAAAAAGTCCACTAAATAATTTTGACATTATGAGACATACTGGGAAGCACTTTGAGAAGCTTCAAATGGAGACTTGCAGAGTTTATTAGATTAGACTTGGCATCAGCCCCATCTTGTTTTACACAGAACCATAGAGGTCTTTATATTGAGTTTTTAGTTCAACAGAACTACCAAGGAGCTTCTTAATTCAAATGTGCCAGGCCCAAGGTGCCTCAAAAATTTGTGAATAATTCAGCTACAAACAATTCAGATTTGACTCAAGGTGTTTGCTGCAGATGTTCAATAGATCTAGAAAATCTGCTACTTGAAATCCATAGTCTTGATGTGACCATTTCCAAGGAATTAACCTTCAAATTTAGCCATATTTTAATCTATTGTGCTTTTGGTAGCCAAAAGACTGATCAGCACTGCAGGACTAAATGAGAATTACCCCCTTGGATTCTTGTCTAGAAATTACTGCTGCTCCCTAAATTTGCAGGTGTCAGCTTATCAACGCACCATCCAAAAGAAGTTCTTTCATCCCTAAAAGCTTGATTATAAATTAAGTGTTGAATTGTGAAGAAGTTGGCGTTCTTGATGCTTCCAGATTCTGTGGTGTTTAATAAGCATAGGGTGAGGGATTAATTTTATCCCATTGGTCTAGAAAGTCATTGATTATCCTTCCAGAGGATCTTCCACTGTAGCAGATGCATATTGGATTAAATTTGTCACCTAACAGTAGTTTGTACTTCTGCAGTGAGTAAATAAAATGTCAAAGGCCTAGACTGAATTCATACCTTTCACCAGAAAGGCTGCACGGTGTAGACACTATTTCTACTGTTATTGTAACAAAATTGTACATCCCAGCAGTTGGTGTCATTACAGTGAACATATCCCCTAGCACAGCACTGATCTTATGAGAAACCCTGACTATATATGAAGTTTATAAAAACCCGTGTAGACAAGTGTGTATACAGGGATTATAATACAGTATTGATCATGAGCTGGTTCCACATTTCTAAGTATTCAGAGAGCTCACAGATATAGAAATGTTGCAGGTGGTGACTTGTAAATATTCCAGGGTTTTTTTTTCACTAGCTTCCATTAAGCTGAACTCCTCCCTCTCTGTGTCCTCTTCTACAGCCTAGTCCATCCTCACAGGCTTCAGTCAGTTGAACACTTACAGTGCCATGTGAAAGTACACCTCTAAATTGTTGTTTCAGCTCTCACTGACTGTCTCCTAAATATTTGCTATAACTATCTTTCACAAAGCAACTCAACTAACTCTTCAAGGCAGATGAAACTATAATAAGGGCACACAGTGATTTCTAGCTGTCATGTTTTACAGCTGCTTGTTACAGCTTGAGGCCTCCTACAGCAGCACTGCTACTGGTTACTAACATTTCCCCCTACATTAAAACAAACAGGTAGTTATGTGATTGATAAATGCTATTATGTACCCTGAGGAACAGAGAATGGTTAACTGTGTACTCAGATACACTGCGTATTTTTGTACTGTTTTAGTCACGGTTCCCAGAGACGTGCTGCAGTATGGATATGCCACAATATGCATCATACTAGAGAATCCTTGGAACACAGCCCTGGAATGGTCATCCAGGCACTGCAGGGATTGCAAATGGCAGTGTAGGATGACTGGACATCATTTCTGACCAGAGTGTCCCTGAGCCAAAGTCCACAATCTTAGTTTTGATAATTCCTATCACAGATGGTGGTAAGACAACAGAAACTGTTGTGTTTTGTGGACTGAATTACTAATTTTTCTGTTTTGTCTTTGGCCACATGTGACACAGGTGAAGAACCCAATATCAGCAGTCTGATATCTGCTTTTACAGCAGCAGAATAGAGCTTCTCTTAGATTTTTTTGGATGTTACCAGGCTGTGTCTCCATAGCAAAGTCACTGGTAGTCATTTTGGTGACAGCATTATTCTGCTTACTTCTCTGTCTTGAATGTTCCAAAACTTTCACTACTCAGTCAGCATGATATTGAAGATCCATTTCATTTCTAGAAATGATGAAATTACACCAGCAATGAATTGTACCTGTGTTTATGTTTTAATGTATGCTCTGGCTGTAGTAACACAAATGTGTATTAAATTAAAGACTGTTTTGTAATGCATTTTTACAGGTGGGTCAGATTAATACCTTACTTTTGAGAATTTGAACTTAATATTCTTAACACACTTTTACACAGTGGGATCATACAGATTTCTAGAAAACAAATAAAAATGGGGAATTTCCCCATCTGGTATTATCTTTACATCCATGTAGGCATTTGCAGAGCTGAAATGCTTACATTCACAATATGAGCTTTTGACTCTTGGCTTAAGGAAGTAACTGCAGGAAACAGCATGTTCTGTTTCTCCATGCAGATCAGCCAGTGCCTGATAACATCATTGACACAACTTGGACTGGTTTTACCAACCATCCACTATGAGGTTGATCATGTCCTGCTATTTCTACCTCATCTTAAATTCTATTACAATGTTCAGTTCTTATGTAGTGATATTCCTGTGATGATCTCGGTTCTTTAGAAGTGCTTTTAGAAGCAGTCAGAACATGAAACAGAAAAAACATTCTTAACTGCTAGAAAGAAAACACTATGCATTTTGTATTTTTTACAAGACAATTCAGAAATTACAAAGCTGTTTACTTCAACTTTTTATTTCAACAGTGTATTTTCTCTAACACACAAACCCTTAAATTTTAAAATAAATATAGAAGAATAGCATGTAGAATAATATAATACAAAAATAGATTTGAGCCAGCAATGCATGGCTAATTTCTCAAAAGGATAATCACACTAAAGTTACAAGAATGGGTTTTATCCTATGGTTCTGTAATTATATCACCATAAAAAATTTTTGCATGTATTCTTAATATTACAGAATGAGAACATGTGATTTTCTATTCAAGTAGATGAACATGTGCAAGTTAGGTAGCACTGTTATTCTGCCTAAATGAAAATATTTCAACATTCATCAAACATAGGGAAATACTGTGACTTTGAGTTGAATGGATTCCATCATACAGGTCTTTAAGAGAAAGGTCTTTAATCTCCCACAGGTTGACATCATTCACTTGAAGACTATTCAAGTGAAGTTTATCTGCATGATGAAGAAAATTCCACTCAGCCTGGGATGTGCTAAATTTATTTTTAATTAAAATAAATCTGTCCTATGTAAATATATGTGAATGTTTTTTTCAGTGTCTTAACTGAACTCAGACACAATAGTCATCAGGCAAAATCTAGAGGTCACCATCCTGAAGGAAGATCCCCAATTTCTGATAACTTTTGTTGCTAAGGCTACAGATCTGCCTTCTGCTCTTTTGTCTCTGTTGCTGGGGGGACGAAATGCTGCTTCTAAATCCTCTGCTGCAGGTGCATTAATTTAATCTAGCATCACTTTGGAGACAAAGAAACTGTTCTAATGCAGAAGAGAAACTAGGTACTATGGTGATGAAGATCTGGTAAGATACTTAAGCAAACCAAGTCACACCTGCTACAATGATAGCAGGTGCACAACATTGGAATTTGCAGCTCTGTCCTATCAGAAAAGAGTTATTCCAAACAAGGGAGGAGACATTATCTAAACCAGAACATCAGGGCACTGATGCTTAAGCCCTATAAAGCTAGATGAATGGAATCAACAAGAGATAATTGGCATGATGTGGGAAAATTGTGTTGCTAGCTGAATGAGCTCAAGATGCATCCAATCCAGTAGCTCCTGTCTAAGATGTTTACCAAAAAAAAAGGGCTGGGAGAGCATTTTAGACAGAGTGATTTGTCTGTCTACCAGATTATGATAATTCTTCCAGCCACTCCTCTGTTCTTTCTAACTGTTAATGAAATATATAATTTTTGTCTCTGAATGGAATTAATAATAAGCATTCCATAGTAAGTCCATCTAAAAGCAGACAACTTAACCTACTCTGTCCCTACATACTGTAAAGGTGCTCATTAAAGAGACACTGGCATCCACATGAACATTCAAAGTAATCACTGTAAGGATAAACCTTAGCCTTTTGAGTATTAATTATTAAAATTTGCCTATCTCTTTAATTCCACCTTTGTTATTCAAACAGCCTGTTTGGCCTATGCTTTGAAACATCTGGATAATCAAAGGTTACAGATGCTGTGTCACCAGTGATTTAATTTTTAGCCCATTTTCCTGAGAAAACAGGGCTTATGAGAAAGCACTGCTGCTCAGTTTATCCCTCTGCTCCTCTGTACAACATAGCTTTTAAGATAATTAGCACTTTCATTTTGAAAGAGAAGCAGAAGATAATTATATTTCTACAGTTATAAGGAAAAATAACAAACAGTGAAGCAACCCCCAAATTCATGACTCCAGAAAAGGACAGGGAAGCAGAATTTTGTTATCCCGCTTTTTATTTGGCAGCAGTGGTTTGTTCAGTTGTATGTTGTACGTGCATAGCTCCAAGCCAGCCTGTGTTTTTTGGGAAGGAGAAAAAGTGATGAGAGTGCTATAGGCTTGATAATGAAAGTGGCAGTGGATTGTTCAGGGGAAAGAAGAACACTAAACATCAGGAAGTGCAAGTTTCAATAGATTCATTGCATACGGAAAAAACATCTCCTATCTAAAGTCAAAGAAAGAATGTGAGCAGAGACAAGAGTGCATGTGCAGTTAAAGGGACAATTGTAAATGACATAAACTGTAAATTATGTGATTATTTGATCTTCTCTGGTTATATAAAATACATTTTAAATTGATCTTTGACTGAATATAAGAATCACCCTGTTAGTAAAGAAATTGAAGGTTTTTTGGTAAAAAAGTACTAATTTAATTTCTGAATTTTAACAGAAAATAACAGTAGTTTCTCCATTTAATTTATTCTCAAAGCTGAGAAAAGTAATATGATTAATCCAACACAATGAACAGATAATTATCTTTGAAATTGTTTTGTACTTTGATTACCTGTTGCATTTTTGCAGTGTCCAAGGATTTCACAATTCTGCTGAACTGCTGAAGACCAATCTCTTCCAGTTGAAAAGTAGCTAGATAACAGATAACTATCAAAAGATACATAGATTTAAAATGCAGCAGGCAGTTCTAATAACCCTATACCCTATACTCTGGGATTTAGACTGTTACCTTAATTTTAAACAGTTTTGATAGTGAATTTTCTAACATACTCAGGTTTAATGTTTTCAGAGAGCATAGCTCTTATTCTTCTGTTACGAATTCATAGTTTATTATACATAACAACATTATGGATAACAAAAAATCTAAACATAAAATTTAATATTTCTAGTATTTATTTAGTTTTGTTTTTTTTTTCCAAGTGACCATATTGCCTAAAATGTTGTAACCTTTGTTTTTATTCTGATTGGACTAAAATCAAGTTTTTAAATTGTAACATTTCAAATCTGAATCTTGCACCCTCTATGGCAAGTACACAGTTCAATGATCTTAGAGGTCTTTTCCAACCTAAATGATTTATGATTCTACTCTATGATACAGGAAGAGGCACTGTCAGTACTGCGAAATTTTAGTAGACCTGCAAAGTTCATGGGCTCCTCTATCAGCTTTCATTTGTCCCCACTCACTTTGATCAATCAGACTTCCCTTACAGTGCAGTGTTTTAGCTGCCACCAAGCTGTAATGGTAAAATCAGGAAATTCTGACCAATGTGCTGCAGCCAACTCAGTGTATCTTTAGGCTTCAATCTCATGTGCTTTAGGATAGCAACATATTTAATCAGTCTTAGCAGAATATACATTTATCTCCTACAAGCTTTATTAAATTCAAATCTGCTCACACATAGCAACAGCCTTTATAAGCAGCTTTGATCATTTAAGTGTCAATGCAGCTTGGCAAAGGGAATCACAAGCAGCTTAAAAAAATGTAAGCCAATGACCTTAGACTCTCAACTTGTTGATAAAGGAAAATTTTCTGTTCCTACCCTCTGCCTATGATTAATGGAGCCTTTTGAGTGGACTGGTCCTGACAATCCAATTATAGCAACACTCAGCTTAAAGGTATAATTTATGTGCCCCAGACAATGAAAAACATGGCTCTGGAGAAATGGAGACAATGAAGCATTACCATTTAGAATAAACTCGATACACTAATAATTTTATCCTTGACAGTTTAGGCTCCTTTTTGTTTGCTGTTTGATTTAGATTTCTGTACTTTTCCAGATTGTGACAGAAGTAACCAGAATGGTAATAAAAATTTAGTAGCTTTTAAAACATAAAATATAGATATATTTATATTGAATAAGTTTCTTTGTATTTTTAAACCACTTTGAATTAAATTAACTTTTAAATATACACACAAAGATTCAGAACTT
>VXBU01013514.1:928483-943910 GCA_013400315.1 Bombycilla garrulus
ATCTAACTTAGAGAACCAGTGACAGGGTTATTTGTGATTCCAACTTATTTAGGAACTTAATAGATCAACCTCAGCATGTGTGTATTAAATAAATAGCATAAAATATTTTAAAATTAATTTTTTCAGGTACTTCTCAATACCTAAAATAGCTTTGGGAGGAGTAACTACCCTAATTAACTGCCTTATACTATCAGATATAGTTGTATCAGAACTGATTCTAACCAAGTAACTAATAAAATGAAAATCATTGACCTCACTCCTGGAAACAGATGGAAGTTTACTTATGCCATTGTGATGGTCAGTAATGAAGAAACCCATGCATGGATAGAGACAATTGTGTCTGCATGCTGTGAGATGTGCTGTGCTCCTCAGCACACAGAGCTTTGTTACACATTTTTGTGTCTGAATGGCAGAGGTACTGGGTTGCATAGAAGAGAATAAGGGGATATCACTGAAGAACGTTTTTTTAAGGGATGATTAAACTTCCAAGATGCTTCTTACTGCCACTGATACTATTTTCCAACTGCATCTTACCTTTCTTAAGTAAAATTCCAGTTAACACCTCTAAGATTTTAGACTAAATAATAATTTCAGGTTTTGGGCTTCACATTGTTCAGGACGTTGGAAAAGGTCCTGTACTTAACACTGCACTAGACACAATGACAGTGCTTCCAGCATAATATAATACCAAGACCTACACTAGTTAAATTATATTTCTTGAAATTTTGTGGTGAACACCTTTGGTATTGTAAAGACAACTTACCTATATAGAGATTACGGTCAGAAATTGGGCAGTATCTCCCATCCTGAACATAAAAGGCATTGACAACCACCTCCAATATGGGTTTATATTCTGTACATCCTGCTAGTGTATCCAATACAAACTTTTCTTCTGTCTTGTTAAGAGTCTATAAAGATACAAATTTAGTAATGATTAATGTATTCTGGAAAGAAGATAGTTGTGTACAAAAAGTACAATCATTTTGAAGTAACTGGAAAACCTGAACAATGAACAGCAGTGCCTTGGGTAGGGCAGGTGCCCTTCTAAAGCTATCAGATGGGGGCAGTCCTAGCAAGCTAATCGTCTTTGTTAAGTAAAATGTAACTTTCTCCAGTGTTAAGTGTTCATTTTACCTGCTGACATAAACATTGAGTTAAAAGACCTTCATGTGTGAATGTCAGCAAAGTTGATGCAAAGAAAATCTGAAGCCTCTGAGCTATGAGCAATGATTAACTTAGTCAACAGTATGAGAAAATTTCAGCAAGATTTTGTTTTCCCTCAGGAAAACTCTTCTTTGTGGGTGACGTCTGTGCTATTTAGGGAGGGGAGAAGCTGGACAAATATTATGGAAAAGACTCTTAACTGCTACCGAAACCCAGCTTTGGAGAACATGACTAATTCAGGCTAAACCAAGTGCCAGGATTCTTTTTACTGCAGACTGTTTCTTATGCAGCTAGTGCTCCTGGTCACTTGTAATGTTCATGCAGTATACCAAGACAACAGGAGAGTAGGATGGTCACTGCCTTCTGGATCCTTCCCCATAATCCCTTTGAAAAGTCTGAATGCTCCTCAACTTTACAGAGAGTTTCAATCACAATAAATAACCTATGCAATATCTGCTACTATATGAGATAAACTTCTAGTATTTAAACATTGCAATAAAACCTGAGGCCCAGAACAGTTTGTTATTATATGAATTGAGAATGGCCAGCTGAGCTATGACAAAATGACAAACAATAATGATCCTTCAATTTGAGGAGGTTAGACAAGAAGCCAAAAGGAAAGGCTAAGTGCATCTTCTGAAAACATGTAATCCACGCTTGATGTATGATCTCTCCCAGAGCTCTGAGGTGTGGGAACAATTGAACTGCAATAATATATCAGATGAGATGTTCACCTTGCCTGGTAGGCTGTCTGCTACCCTCTTGATTGCTTTATTTCCCTAACGCGATTCATTTCTAGTTTATGGGTATTATTAGAGGCTGCTGCATGGAACTCTGTGAGTTTTCTGATGAGTGACACTATACAGGGCTTTGAGATCAAGCAAACACAAGGAAAAACTTTAAAATTACCATTCTAGTGCTTAAATGTAAAAAATTATGCAGAAGAATTCAAAGTGTCTCAGGTTGTCATTCAGAGCAGGCAAAACTTTTTTTCACTACTCCTGCTCAAAACCCAGATTTCATTGCTTTTCATTTTTGCATCATCACCAGGAAAAATGAGGAAAGAAACTGAAAAATCTTAAAATATGCAAAAAAATTTAAAGAAAAGGAACATATGGACTCCATCTTGCTAAGCACTGAGGATTCTTGTGAGGCACATATTTAATTCCAAATACACCTTTTATGGATGAAGATTTATCTAAGTTCTTTCATGAAACTAACAAAGAAAACCCATAAATCTAAACCCCCACTAAATAATGAAACACATATATATACACATACATACATACACACATACATACATATATACATATATATATATAATATTTGATATGAGATGTCTAATAATTTACTACAAAAGGAAAAAGCAAACCTAAATAACTGAATGGCAAAGTCAGAGAGGACATAGTTACAGTGAAAGCAAGATTGTGACATTTTGAATCTAAAACAATTGCTCCCCTTGAGCAAATGGTGTTATTTATGAAGAAACTGCAGGAAATAGTAGTTCTGTTAATAAACAGAAAGTCCATCACAAAACTGGTCAAGCCTGTTGGAAACAACCCTGATAGAAACTCTCTCAACTATCTCTGCTAGAAAGCTAAAATTTGTTTTCAAGATCTTTATTAGATTAGAATCTTTGGATTTATGCTCTGTGTAATTTGATATAAAGTGCTATGGCAAACCCGTGCTTTTCAAATGTACTTTGGAGAGGCAGCCAAAATTAGACAAACAGGTAACAACAGGACACCACTTGTGCCCAAATAATCTCCTATACAGTGGAAACTACAGCATAAAAATGCAATTGCCTGTCTACATTTACTCTACTTTTACTGCTCTGAGTTAACAACTCAGTCACAAGGGTTAGGATGAACACAGAAGTTCTTACTCTTGCTTAAACCTTGAGCAAGGATGTACATAACCCCTACATGGTCTTGAGACAAGCCACAGGGTGACAGGAAGTGCAGCCTGGGGACAGCTGTGCCCCACAACATCGGTACTGACTGGCAGTTCTGGGGACCACAGGACAAAACGTCTTGTCATGAAACATAATCAGTTGAATCTCCTTTCAGCCACAGAAGGTACTAAATGTTCTGTTTCTGCATGTAAAAATCGAGAATAGTTGAGCAGCATGCTGCTGTCACCTGAGGAAGTGATCTCATCAGTACTCAATCAACTAAACAAGACTGGGCGGGAGGAGCACTTGGATAGGAAATCCCAAAGGTGAGCGAGGTGTTGGTTAAGCCCTACAGATCATCTAGTGAACCAAAACCTGAGTCAGTGCTTTTAACCAGTTAGGATACTCTCTCAATAGCAAGTGCATTGTGTCCTCTACAAATTTCATCAAGGATATTTACAGTTTATCTGTATATCTGAAATAATAATGGCTTTGGGAAAGTAATGTGTTGGGTGGGTGTAATTTCTAGCACTAATTCCTAAATGCATTTTTCTGTGGAGCTTTGTGCTGTGCTTTATGTCAGTGGGATGTATTTCAGAATGGGTCAAGTGATCCTGAAATGATACAGTATGACTGATTGTATGTTTATAGCACCTTTTGTACGAGGTTTTCAAAACACTTTACTAGCATTAATTGTATTTAATGAGATTGTTTTTGGCTAATATAACTTTGTACATGCAGGACCTATGGCATGGAGCAGGTAAGAGATTTGCCCCAGGCAACACACTAAGTCATTGGTGCCAACCAGAATTAATAAATGCTAATTTGTGAGCATTTATTCTATCAATCAGATCAACTTTTTACCTCTGTAAGTACACTTTATTCACATATTTCTCTGAAAAAACTAGCAGCTGCTACGTTTGCAAGTATGTGTGAGCCCTTCAGCATGAGAAAGGCCAGAAAATTTACAGGTGAAAGTAACACATGCAGTGATCATATTCATTGAATATTAAAAATACCATAAGACAAAACAGGTCTTGAACAGATACAAGTATCTGATAGTATTCTCTCTATGGTGTTGAATTCCAGCTTTTTTTTGTTTACTAAGTGTTTAAGTAAAAATCCTGATTCTGTCTGAATTTATTCTGAATGGTCCTGGGGGGAAAAAAAGTGATTCTTGTCTAATTTTGTGCTAATTGGTGTTACCTCCTCTTTTTAGGAAAACCCTAATAACTGTAGCCTGCTTCCATGGATGTATTTTTCTGCTCTCTGACACTCAGCTGGGAATCAGTCAAGTTTCCTCAAGGAGAGAAGAGACTAGGTAAGAAGGGCCTTGAACACAACTTCCAGCATGGGTTAGTACAAGAAATAGAATTAATTAAATGGAGAAATATCTGCAAAAGGGAAGCTTTTCCACTGTGGGTGTACCATAATAAGGTTGGTTACAGTGGGACCTGTTTAAAGGGCCAGAGAGAAATCAGAAAAGGAAAAAACAAAAGCTCTTCTCTCTGGAGAGAAAAAAGGAAAGAAGTATCAGCCATGCTCTGTTTGACCCTTCTCAGGCTAAGGATATAGTTTAGGTGAAACAAACATTTTAGAAAGAAGATAATATTTGATGAAAAGATAAAATAACTTTCACCTCCTGAGAGAACTGTGCAATAGCATGTAGTGAACTTGTCTTCTTCTAGGAAGAACGTGCACATTTTGCAGATACAGTCTGATTAGTTTAGAGAGCTTCAGTTATCAGTGCTAGTCCTCTCCAAGGGTCTAATCAAAATGCTGTGAAAATGAAAGAAAATATTCCTATTGACGTCACAGAACCCACTCTTCTTTCTCTCTGAAGTCAGTGGGGAAAAACCTCTGGGATCTTTGGATATAAGTAGGAAAATATCCTCCTGCTGCTATTCACAGTCTGTGTTGCAGTCACAACCCAGTATTTTTCATCTTCAGCAGACAATGCTGACCAGTGCTGTACTAAGAGGTACAGTGAACATTATTTTCCCTTGTACTTAATATTAAATCCCAGAATATTGCAGAAAACTCCGATTCCATCCTTTCCTTGGAAAGACCCTAATCTGCATTTATGTCAGTAACTAAAACTACAAATTAGAATTCTGTAATTTAGTAGGATTTTTTTTCCACCAAATCTATCATTCTTGCATTACACTGTCTTCATATTTAAATCTATGACTTTTGACATTTGAGGATTTTACTCCCAATTGAGTAAAATCAGTTGAGTGGGCATGTGTGAGACACAGCTGAACCAGCACAAATGAGAACTATGAAGAGTTGTGCCAAATCACACCATGTTCTTGTGAAATGGGAAGCTCATAAACAGGCTTATCTTGCTATCAGCATGAGAGGGATAAAGGAGCAGAACAGTGAATTTGGGGTGGCAGCTCTGGTTTTACAGAAATAAGCTTTTCTGTAGCTGGGATGTATGCAGGAAGTCTGATCCTGTAACTCTGATTGGGTCTGATCATATATGATGGGTCTGATCCTGCAGCTCTGACTGAATCAGATAATTCCACTGAAAATAAAGTGAGTTATTTGCATAGAGAAAGGCACAAACACTACATGGCAACTCCTGTGTTAAAATCTGTCTCTTGTTATCATAGCCAAAGCTTGCTTCTCACAGTCACAAGGAAGAACAATACCTGGGATGCTTCAGTTAGGTAAAAATTTAGTCTTTTTTCAAAATGAACAGATGCAGTCCCTTTCTATAAAAGGTCTGATGAAATGATATCCTTATGTACAAGGATACACGCACCGGATGAAAGATCACCTTTGGATATGGATAATTTAAGTGAAGAATGCTTAAAAAAAGAAGGGGGTTTAGTATCCAAGAATGAAAATATTATCTGGACAGCATCAGTCTGATAAAAGGTGTATTAAAAAGCATTTAAAAAGATAAACAAGGAGAAGTAATCTGGCCATTCAAATGAAGAACAACAGGAACACATGTAAATTTGAATGTGAATATATAATAATTTAAAGATCTGAGACAGACTTAGGAATTAAGTTAATGTGTTATTCAGGATAATTCAAATTGAATTGTGTTTTAATGGCAACAAGGTCAAAATATTGATGAAAAAACATTTGAGTGGACCTACGTGTTTTTAGGGGGTTTGAAGGAATAATATGATTTTTTGCGATTGAAGGTGAGTGTTTGTTTATTGCAATTAGGAATCATCCATCATATTGCTAATGAATCTGTGGTTTTATTGAAAATATTTGAAAAACATGTCCAATATTATATTATAAACATCATCAATTACAGTACAATAAACATGAAGACTGTAAATAAATACATTACAACTCAAAATTTTTGGAAGAAGATAAATTCTGATCAGTCACTGAGAACAGAAAATCCTTTTATGATGTAAAGTTTACATGTAGCAGAAATAAAATATAGGAAGTTTAACACCTCTAGACTGATTTTGATCATAACATTCTAATTAGAGGAAACTGTGTTATTCATCTCCCATTATTCAATAATTAAAAATCCTTCCATATTTTTTTCTCTAAAACAAGAGGCTAATAACTAGAGAGTTTTCCTAACTCCACTTTCATACAAAAATTTGAACTAGGAGTTGGAAGATAGGAACTGAGATTTGAACATGTCTTTCTTGCTTCCTGAGTGGCCTTGTAGAGATCATATTCTCTCTTGGCACCTTGGTTTTAAGCACTGACAGCTACTCAGCAATTTGTTTCTACATTTCCATCACACCAAAAGGACATTCTATCTTTATACATACAGTGGTTCAGACAGACCTGAACTACTGTCCCAGGAATAGCTTACTTTTCTTTAACCTTACTTCCTTTATTTTATTTTTTTTTGCACCAATTTCCTGATTTCCTATTTGTATATTGAAACACTGAGTGGCTGCAAGGTGTAACGAGTGAAAAATGTATCCCAGTGGTTATTTGATGTGGTGTCTGCTTGAGCTACCTCAATTCCAAAAATGCAGGGAAAGATGGGTGCTTTTTCAAAGCAGCACACAGGGATTAGGAGTGCAGCCACCTCTGCTGGAAATGGGCTGTGTAAAGCTAAATCCCACATACAGCTAGGAAAAACCATACCTCTGGAGAGCAGAATCTAATGCCATCATTCCCTACAAATAAACTACTTGTCTCATGTACACCAGGGTATGTACAGGGCAATGCTTCTGACTTTGGGCAGCCCTCTGGAATATACCCAGAAGCAGAATGTACAGCCAAATGCTTGCCACAGGGAGTTCTGTCTCAAAGCTTGAAACAAGACTTCCTGCACTGAGAGAATATGCTCAGGTGGAACACTGATATTTGAATAACATTGTAAAGATGCATTAAGAAGTTAAAATAATAGCCAAGAGGCTGATTCTGCTTCTGCTGAAGTTAATGGATAACCTCTCATGTTATTTGAGAGGAATAAGTTGAGAGCAGTTATGTGTAACTGTTTTTTTTACAGGAAACTGTCATTTTTCAGGTTTTTACCTAGTTATTTGGAAATATTAAGTAGTTTCAAACCAAATGCAGGGAAACAGCTGGGGATGTATTTTCAAAGTGGCACACAGGGGTCAGCAGCGCCTTAGAAATTTTGGCCTTTTGTTTTTCTTATGAAAATCCATCCACATTTTGCCAAGTGAAAAATAGCCATTTGCATGTGTTTTGTGTGAATTTAAACTGTAGCAGTGAACTCCCCTGAAGAATCTTGGTCCCCTTGCCATACCCAGTCCAGGGCAAGCAGAGCTGTCACTACAATACAGGGTGAGCCTGGGACAAGCCATGCTGGGTTAGTCTGGGAGCTCAATCCGATAGAGAGAGCTTGTCTCACCTATATTCCCTGTGGCATCTGCCTCTTGTGGGCTTCAGTTTGGAGAGAGAGAGAGATTTTCTCATTTGATTTAGGTACAGTAGAGATTGGAACTGAATGTGCAAGAACTTTGAGGTGAGCAGAGCAATACCAAAGAGGAGAGCAGGACTTGCTGCACAGGGAATCAACCACTTGCTGTACTGGAATCAACCACCTGAAGAGATGGAACTGGGACAGGTTAAATAAAGAGATGGGGGCAAGTAAACCAGAGAGCAAGAGAAAGGACAGGGATAGAAAAATGATGGAGCATAGATCAGAACTCAGTTTATCATTCTCTGTCATCAACTCAATATTTGGCCAGCAGAGTATTCCAAACCTCTACAGTACAGCCATTGTACACGGTCAAAATATAAAAAATACTACACAGCCTTTATGAAAGACCAAAATATACTATTTCACATAATCATGTATTTTGACTTTAGTTTTCATTATTTACACAACCTTATGTGCATCTAGAAATTAAAAATAAAATCTTGCTGAAGATTGACTATGCTCTGAACTGTTGTCACCTTTGCAGTAGCAGAGTGAAAGCAAAAGAGACTTCTTAGATTTTGATCAGCACACTCAACAGTGACTGATTGTCTACTCAGTAAAAGATACAATATGGAGATCTTTGAATTCCTTCTTACTAACATTTGCAAAGCAAGTATATTTTCAACCTGATGGCTTCAACCCAATTTATTTCTTGCATCTTTCTTTTTTTTTTAATACATATTAATATTGTAAAGTCCTTAATTTGAAAATAAAATTGTTTGCCCACTTTCATTTCATTTCCTGTGCCTCAGTTCACCAGCTATTTTTACTGCTTTAATTTGCAAGGATTCCCACAAGAGTGGCCTCATGCTGCTGGTAAATGGTTGACAGGGAATATTTGGATCAAGACAGATTGTGCCTTCCAGACTCCCTCCCGCAGCACTGCATCCAACTTCCTTTCATAACATATTTCCATTTATCATCTACACAAATAAGAACCCTAAACTTGAGTCTAGGATGCTGACTTCTCTCTGTGGCGTCTCCTTCTTTTTGTTGTCAGTTTAATTTCAACAGTGCAAAGACAAAGCTTCAGCACTCTCATGCTACTTCTTTCCTCAGTTATTGGTTCTATTGCCCCCCTGCCTGTCAGTCCAGAGGTCATTTTTCATGGAGATTACTCCCCAGGATATCATCACCAGTTTATGTGCACATAAACTCTTTTTGAGTCACTCTTTTTGAACAGTACATGTCAAAGAGTATTTTCCTATCACTTCCTAGCTAAAAATCTAAGGTACTGTCTCAGAATTTTTTCCATTTTTCTGAAATAAGTCTCTCTTTTGTGGGTTTAACCAATCCCATCTTAGCAAACCAACCATCTGGAATGCTACTGTTAAGTTCATCCTGCTAGTCCATTGACTTGACCCACTTCCTCCACCTACCACCTCACAGTTGATTCTAGCACGTAAAACTAAAGCTGCCTGTCAAGATGCTTCACAACTCAGTTCCGTTCTGCATTTCATTTCTTACTCTTTACTGATGTCTTCCCCGTTTCTGATCAGCCAAAGATGCCCATCTCTTAATTTCATTTATGAGATTTCCAAATAAGTAATTTTTTTAAAAATTTCAATCAGTTCCTACATATATTGCTCTTAAAATCTACTTTATTCTGACAGAGGTTTTGCTCTGCAAAATGTCCTCGGTCCCTGGGAGTTCAGGTGACAATGTGTGGCTGTCAGAGGTACTTATTTTGAGGATCTGGCACTTGACAAGACTGGCATCACGGTGGCTCCTGCCAGTGGGGTGCTGAACTCCCTTGAACATGTTCTGGAATGACCTGTGTGTACTGTGTTTTTATTTTGAGAAAAATAATCTAGCCCAAAATTGTTGGTTTCACCACGAACATCCCCAGACAGGTGAACAATAGGCTAAGGAGGATATTTTATGGAGGCCATCAACAAGTTATCAAAGAACTAAACAAGACACCTCAGATATCACATTAGAAGACATTAAGACTCTAAACCATCCAAATACAATAAAGATATACATTATGAATGAAACTTACAGTGTTAGCATCTGAATGCACTGTAAAGGGATGGAAAACTATTAAAAGAGTTTAAAAGAACAGACTTGTAGAGAAGTCAAGTGTGATATACTGCAAACCAAAGTCAGCAAATAAATGAATATAGAGCTGTGTAATAACTCAGATTTGGTTTCTTGGAATCTGACTCTCCTGATTTTTTTCTAGTCAGTAAACAAAATGAGGTTTGCTATTTGTCATGCTGCTGGCATGAGACAAACAGGTATGAATGTAGTCTGTGATTTAGAGCCAGGGTGTTAATCAGGATACAAACTGAAGCAAGTTTCTGCATGGCTTAGTTAGTTGGCTAACTGGTAAGTACCAGGCCTGGAAATCATGTGTACAAAAATGCTACAATATTTTTAGGATCATATGCCTCTTATGAAACAGAAAGAATTAAGTGAATTTTTCATGATGAATTTTAATCACCCATTTGGTATTGAAACAAAGCTGAATTTTATATAAACACAGGTCTTACTTTCTTTGATAAGTCCCATGTAGTAGGTGACCTGAAACTAGCCCAGAAAAAGATTACCTTAGGCCTCAGCTATCCTCCCTGTCCTTCCCCTCCTGAAAGGGCTTATTATGAAACTTTAGAATAATATTTCTCTAATGGAGTTACTGCTTATTTTGTCTTTGTATCACCTTTCCTGGACTGAGAAGAACAATGATCTGAAGAGTCATTTTTATAAGTATTTATTTTGGCAGCAGTGGTAACAGAATTTACCTGCTCTCTGCCCAGTGAGAAATGATTATTTGGAAACTGGATCAGTTCCCTGATGTAATTCAGGATATGAATACACAAAGAGTTATGCTAGTACTTCAAGGCAGGAGGGCAGGGTCAGAAAGAAGGGGCCTGAGTGGCAACTGTTTGAGAAACCAAGGAATGGGTGTGAAGCCAGTGCTCAGCCCCTGGCTTTCTTATCACACCTCCACAGTTTCATATTCTTTTAGTCATTTGTATTTATGCAAAATCAATGCAAAAGACTATCGGACTGGAATAGCAGTGGTTTGTATCTTATTGTCAGAAGGGGAAATGAGCCCTGGAGCCACATGGCAGTGTGGAATCAGGGCTCCAACAATGCCATTTGATAACACATGGCACACACAGACAATAGCAGTCTAAACAATATTCCTGTCTTCCCTTAGTGATTTGCTAAAGCTGATTCAATCCACTAGCTGCCTCAGCACAAGTCAGGGTGACACTGAGGACAAAGAGATGGGAAGAGGTGACAGACTATAGTCAGGAAAGGATGGGAACTGCTTCAGCCAGAACAGATACAAATTGGAAAATCATGGTCTGGTTACTTGCAGTATTGAATTAGAATCTGCTGGCTGATTTATTGTCAGACTGTCCTTCTGTCCCATTGTTCTGGGGGACACTTTTGTCCTGAAAGCAAGAATACCTGATCCTGTGACTCAGCCTCTGAACTGCATTTGTACATACAGGTGGGTGGTGCTGTCAGAAGCTTCTAATTGGGAGGAAGAAAGAAGGAATAAGAATCTACAAAATAGCTTGGTCAAAAGTGGAACAGAAGTTTTCCCTGTCACTATCTCATCAATTCTACAAGGTTGTTGCTTTATTTTTTTTCCTCTTGTTGCTATCCAACCAGTTTTTCAACCCCTCTGATCTTTATTGCCTTGTTTTCTCGTGATAACCATAAGAAATTTGGACTTTACTCATGAACATAAAAAATGTCACTGTAAGGGAAATCAATGAAAGTTACTTTACAGATAAAATCACACAGTAACAAAGTAAACTATGAAAGATCAACCAAAACTTAATATACCTGCAACACCATAGCTGATTCATTCAAGAAATCCTCCACGCTCTGATTTTCAGGGTTAAACTTGTTAAGCTGTTGCACTATTAGTGCAATAAGTTCTCTATGGCTGACCATCTTCACCATGGAGAATCCTATAAATACAGAAAATTGTTACTTTTTCATTCCTCCTTCAGTTGTGGCATAACGAACAGTGATAGGCTCATACAGAAGTTGCATTGCAGTAAGGTAGAAGAGAACATTTAGGTCAAGCTTTCAAAATCAGAGTTACTCAGAACAGCTGACAGGAGAAATGAAAATACAGGAAAAACATCAAGAAAATAGAAGACATAATTACATATTGTAAATATCTCAAAATATCCTAAGGATAAATGCTTACTGCACCAGGTTATTTGACAAAATATAATTAAAGATAATATAGAGAAAAGCACAGATTTTTGCCTGTGTGCATACAGGTCCTATTTAACACACTGCTCTTCCCAGTGAGATGCATCAGAAAGCGAAATTGTAGTCTTAAATCTCATCACATGTTGCTGTCAACAGCTTGTTTATCAAAAGCAATAAAAGAACAGGAACAGATAGGAATTACAAGGAAGTAGTGACTGTTGGTCAGCAGGCTGGGCCATGATCACAGCACTTCAGTGCTCTGGGCCACTGCCAAGGTTTTTGGAGGCACAGCAGTTGAGTATTTATGTTTGATGCTTTGCTTGTGAAATGACTGGATTTTGTCTATGTCAAATGAAGTCATACCCATATGTCTGAGAATGTGTAGCACTTGTTATCTTGATTTTAATGTTCAGATGACAAGAACTATAATGCATTTGTTGCTACACACACACCAATGAAAGACCAATTGCAAAGACAGCAATTATCAGGTCTGAAAGTCATTAATCTGGCTTAGCAATGGAAAAATATGAGCACGAAAGTAACTTTCCATGGTGAAAATAAAAATATATTTTTGAAAAGAGTTCTTTTATTTTATATATCGTCATTTTGATGTCAGAAAAGAATGCCTGATCCAGATGATTCAATCCCACTGTGGTAAACATAATTAATTTCTTGCTTTTAAATATCATGATAAGATTTCTAGACCCAGTGGTATTGTACTCTGCCTTTCAGCACATCTTACTCAAGAGTTGCCTAAATAGCACTTTTCATTACTAATCTCAAAGCACTGAAAAAAAGAGTTTTTCTGCAATTATGTTCAATATAGCCATTTAGGTACCTGTTATGATCAAGACAAAATGCTCAAATTAAAAAAAAAAAATAAAGTCCAGCAAAACAGGGTTGGATCATGACAAGGGATGGCAAATACAGGAAGAGGCAGCACTGTGCAAGGGAATCACTCCACTCCTCTGAGAATCATTTGTTTTTCAGGTAAGAACCTGCCAAGGTTCTTACACTCACAAGGGATTTTGGATAAGTGAGAGAGAAATATCTCTGTACTTCAGATGGAATCATAATTCAGGCTCCAACAGCTCTACCAGTAAAAATATTTTTTTTTCTGGCATATATTAGGGAGATTTGAGCTCTCATGCTCTCATATCCTCCCCTCCCCCCAAATAACAATCATTAAACCCAGAAACTGGAATGTGAAAACTAACGTGTAGTAATGCCTTCAGTTCTCTGAACAGGGAATCTCTGAACAGATCTCTCTATACAGGGATTCTTAAAAGAAAGAACCCCACTTCTAATTAAATAAGCTGCTATTATTATTGTCAGTGTTTTAAAACATACACACCAGGAATAAAATGCTTTTGGTATGATAATCACCCTTATTTCCACACAGTTGATTAGAAAATTACTGCAATTATTATGTATAAAAATGATATTAATTTTTACTGTTTATAAAATAGCAGAAATTTTCTTTCATTATCAGCTGTAGATTTCAGTTAAAGGAGGTGAGAACCTGACTTAACCTTATTTTACAGTGGAGCTTGGAGATATTTTGAAAGCAAAGACATTGGATATGAGTGGCCACAATTGTAGGAATTGGTTTCAATGACCTGAAAGGTTCTTTCAGGTTTTCCATCTGCTCCTATGTTCCTGGCCTAGAAAGACTGTGATTGCATTTCCTCTAATGAAAGCTGTCCTTCTCAAAAAGAGCTGAACTAAGCCTCCTCACAAAATTCAGACAGATCAGGTGGAAAATGTTCACTTTGAGTATCTTAATTTTAATTTTCATGTATTTTAATGTTTTGCAAACTTACTGCAAGTGTTTTCCTTAACATGACATGGTATTTTTTAATCGCTTATCTTGTATAACTTTACAATTAAATACTTTGAACAAAACCTTCTGCAAATAAGTTTTATTACATTTATGAGGTGGATTAGCAAATGGACACCAAGGCTGAAATTTACCCAAAATTTCAGGGAGCAAAGCCCAGCAAACCTATCCACAGTGTACCACAGGCCCCCTTGATGCTTTCTGTTGTACTTATAAGCACCTAATAAATACAAACACTGAAAAAGGGTAGGTTTAGATATTAGGGAGAAATTCTTCCCTGTGAGGATGATGGTGCACTGGCACAAGCTGCGCAGAGAAGCTGTGGGTGCCTCATCCGTGGTAGTGCTCAAGGCCAGGCTGGACGGGGCTCTGAGAACCTGGTCTGGGGGAAGGTGTTCCTGCCGTGGCAGAGGCATTGGAAACAAACCAACTTTAAGGTTCCTTCTAACCCAAACTATTCTCTGACTGTATGGAAATAAAGGAACCAAGGAGTCACGAGCCCGCCCAGGGCACCCGCCACTTTCACGCATCGGGAATTGCACTCGGCTTTCCTTCCGGAGGTGTCACGTACGGGCACATCTGCCTTGCACCGCCGCTCCCGGTCCCCTTCCCGGCTTTTCTGGCCGTTCCCGGGTGCCGTTCCCGGTGCCGTTCCCGGCGCCGTTCCCGGTGCCGTTCCCGGTGCCGTTCCCGGTGCCGTTCCCGGTGCCGTTCCCGGTTGTCCCTCCTGGCGCGCTCCCTCCAGCCGCAGGGGCCCCGCGCGCGCCGTTGCCAGGGAGCGCGAGGGCTGCTGGGAGCTGTAGTCCTGCTTCGAGCCCGCCTCAGTGTCGCGAAGCGGCGCGACCGGGGACCCGGGAACTACACCAGGGGAGAAACAAGATGGCGGCAGTTGTTTGCTGCCGTTGCTAAGGAGCTCGTTCCTCGGCCCCTCCGGTGTTTCCGCTCAAGGGCACTCAGCGGTCGGTGACTCGCCGGTTGCCGGGGCACGGGCAGCGCTGGCCGGCCCAGGTAGAGCCTGCGATACCCGAGCGGACGCGCGCAGCGCGGCCCACAAAAAAACAACAATTCCCGGCATCCACCGCGAGAAGGCTCCCGCCGGGGCGTGGCCTGCGGCACGCACTCTCCCCGCCCCCTCGGCGTGCTACGCAAATGAGCAGCCGGGTGGGCGGGGCGAGTGCGCGGGCCCGCCCAGGCCGCCACCCGATTGGGTGGGGAGGGGAGGGTGCGGGGGCGGTGTCGCGCATGCGCGCTGGGGCGGCGCTGCCGCCGGCCGCGCAATGTTTTGGGGGCGGTCGGGGCGGCGCGGAGTGCGCGGAGCCGCCGGACGGTCCCTGCGCTGACGGGAGCGCCGGGCGGCCGCTCCGCGGGAGGAGAACGCAGCCCGGCGGAGCCTCTCAGCGAGAACACGGCTCGCCTCGGTCCTCTGAGCGGCGCGGGTGGGGAGCCGGCAGCC